>JAJQKJ010000459.1:0-52500 GCA_029574335.1 Rana kukunoris
TCATAGGCGACATTTAAATTTTTTTACAGGTTGCATATTTTGAGTTACAGAGGAGGTCTAGGGCTAGATTTATTGCTCTAATGATCGCAGCGATACCTCACATGTGTGGTTTGAAACACCGGTTTCATATGTGGGCACTACTCACATATGCGTTCACTTCTGAGCGTGAGCTCGTCAGGATGGGGCGCTTTAAAAAAAAAAAAAATGTTTTTTTTTTCTTATTTATTTTACTTGATTTTATTTATTTTGAAAGTGTTTACTTATTTTTTTTTTAAAGTGGGTCACTTTTATTCCTATTACAAGGAATGTAAACATCCCTTAATAGAAAAAAAGCATGAAAGGTCCTCTTAAATATGAGATATGGGGTCAAAAAGACCTCAGATCTCATATTTGGACTTAAATGCAATAAAAAAATGTTGTCATTTGAAAAACTGACAACAAAAAAAGTCCCTTTAAGACGTATGGGCGGAAGTGACGTTTTGACGTCCCTTCCGCCCTGCAGTGATATGGAGATGGGTGGGGGCCATCTTCCCCTCACTCGTCTCCACACACAGCAAGGGATAGGACCGAACCCCCCACCCCCCCCATGTGGCGGAGGGCACCACAGAGCGGCGGGCCCCCTCTCCCGCCATTGATAAAAGTGATCTCGCAGTAAAGACCACTTTTATCTTGTAGAGGACCACCCGCTGAAGAAGAGGATACTGGGGTTATGGTAGCTAGCTGCTACCATGAAAATGGTATTCCTCTTAAAATTTATCATGTAAAACTGCGGCAGGTGGTCCGTAAGTGGTTGAGCCTCGTAGACACGAACGGACACTTCCATCGGAGTAAAAGAAACTCCAATGGAATTCATCGTAATTTCCGAAGGAATTACTCTGATGGGGCATACACACGGTCGAAATTTTTTTGTTCGTTGGACTTTTTCCATCGGAAATTCCGAACGTGTGTACGGGGCTTAAATGTTTTTATGAGCAAGTTACTACTACTAAACCCAGGAAATTGTACCTGTCCAAAAAATAAACTCCAAATGTAGATAAAGTAATAGGAAAGCTGTTTATTTCACAGGTTGCTTTTACTGTCCAGCAACATCTGTTTGAAAAGGTGTCTGTGGCAGATAGTACAGGCAAGCCAAAGTACGGAGATTACATCCAGCCATACCTTCTGCTCCCTTTGCTCCTTTATCACTGAATGCTGTGTAATAGTTTTAAAAGATATATTGCTTCTCTAATTACTATCTCTTTGTGAGTTGTTATAGTTTATCCCGTGTACTAATTAGATTTAGACCCTCTGAGTAATCAATAGATTTTCATCTGGGTTCGACCAAGCTAGTCATGACCAGTAATTTACAGCTCTGGTTCCTCCAAAATCAATACAGATTTGTGCTTCATTGGGAGCGCGGTAAAACAAGGGTGACAGCAGGCTCACTAAAGAGTTGACATGGAAGCAGAACCACAGCTGGTCTTGCCTCAGAGCCAGCGCAATTACATGGGAAGTGTGGCACTATCGGGAAGGGAACTGATGCAGGACTCTGCACTTGAGTGAACAGTGGCTGGAAGAGCAGATAAGCCTGCAATTTTACACTTTAAGGATTCCTTGTATTGATTTGCAACATCTATATGGTTTACGTGTGCATGTGTTCAGAATATATATACATTAGAGGCAACAAAAAAATAGGACATTGTTTAAACTGACCAACTGCCTCAATTAATCAGAAGGGTTTTGTGTAAGATTAATGGTATTTTTACTTTTACTCCAATAAACATTCTCAGAGCTCAGTACAAATCAATGTTAGCATGCAGAGAACCCTTTCATCTTCCTGCAGCATCCATGTGCCACTAATTTCAGTCACTAGCCATTATCTACTTGTAAACATAGGAGTCATTGTTCAGAAAAAGCAAGGTGTTTTCTATAATACATACCGTATTGTAGTTCTTTTTAAATTATGACATGCTTGACAAATAATATTAGGTTATCTTCATACCAGTGTTGGTAAATTATTAGCAAAATTAAGTGAACACTTTGGGCCAGATTCACAGAGCGATTACGCCGGCGTAACAGGAGATGCGCGGCATAAGTCTAAATTTGCGCACATGCGCTTCGATACTCCGCGCCCCAAAAACGAGATACGCAAGAAATCTACTTTTTTTTGTCTAGCGTAATTTCGTTAGACAGGCGCATCCGACTGCGCAAAACTGAGCTAGACACACCATTGATTTGCTATTCAAATATGCTAATGAGGGAGTTACAGGGATCCACAAAAGAACGTTGGTGCAGCGCAGGCTACGCGCTGTGCGCAACAGCTGAACGGCCTGTCTAAAATTAGACCATATAAAAGGTGGTCTAAAATTAGACAATTTGTCTACATGTCAGAGAAAGCAACACCTTTAGTGAGGAGCAGAGCAGTCACACGTGTTGCCCAACAATTTGTATGCCAACATGCCAGGGACATCCTCGCTCATAGCTATACTACTGACTTTAGACGAGCAAAGAAGGAGGAGGGCACAGAGGAGGGCACGGGAGGAGGGCACGGGAGAGGATATACCGCACCCGCATAGACCTCTTTGGCATGAGTGATTCTGAGGTGCATCGCATCTTCAGATTCACCCCTCATGGAATTAACCATAACCCTGCAGGATGACATCACCAGCCCACCACACCGCTCACATGCAGTGCAGCCACTGGTCAAGGTCTTGGCAACACTCTATTTCCTTGCCAGTGGCTCTTTTCAAAGAACAAGTGGAGTGGTGGCTGGGATGTCACAATCCTCTGTGAGCAGATGTGTGCACCAGGTTGTCCTTGCAATCCTCAGACGCATGGCCAACCAAATCATCAAACCCACCACTGAGGACCTGCGGCTGAAGGCAATGACAGATTTCTACAGAATTGCCAGATTCCCACGCACCGTGGGGCCATTGATTGCACACATGTGGCACTCCAGCCCCCCCATGAGACAGAGCACATATACCGCAATTGGAAGCATTGGCATTCCATCAAAGTACAGGTGATAGTCGATGCCCAAGGCCTCATATGGCACGTCCGTGCCAAACACCCCGGATCCAGCCATGACAGCTACATCTACAATCAGAGCCCCATCCGAATGGAATTCGAACAGAACGTGTATGGGGACAGCTGGCTGGTTGGTGAGTGACATGGGTGGCAGGCATGACTGTCCCCACCCATGATGCACACATCACAAGGGGCACATGCAACTAACATCCTCCTGTGTTTTTCCTTACAGGTGACTCTGCATATGCACTGGGACCCCATCTCATGACTCCAACGGGAACCCCCAAACCCCAGGAGAGGAAAAATACAATAAAGCCCACGCCCAAACACCTGCAGTGGTGGAGCGCACCTTTGGCCTCCTGAAGTCACGTTTCTGATGCCTGGATAAGTCTGGGGGGACCCTGTTGTATTCCCCCAACTTCGTGTGCCAGATCATTGGTGCATGTTGCATTCTGCACAACTTCGCAGTGAGAAAGGGCCTGCAGATTGACCTACGTGATGACCTGACCCCTGTCTTCTGAGGGAAGAGCAGTCAGGAGACAGCTCACATTAGGCATCTTTGCACGTTAAACACACACATTAATCATGGCACAATGAGAATGCATGCATGCACACCACTATGGTCCCTAGCACAGACACATCACATCCTCATCTAATTGGATTAGCACAAGCCCACCATGCTGGGCTTGTGAGCAGCAACGCCACGCCATGGCTCCAATTATGTCACTCTACATTCATACACCATTCACACACCATTCACACGGACCTGGGAATCACTTCACCCTGGTCCTGGGAAACCCTTCTCCACCAAAACTGAGGGTGACACCCATTTGCCGGCAGGAATATCACCCCCACATTCCAAAAACATTCACATCACAAAAAAAAAAAATGTCCAGCCAAAAAAAATTTTTTTGCAGCAAAAAAAAATAAAAGTGGAAAAACAAATTAATGCCGTTAGCGTGAGCCACGCCTGGGGCGCCCACAGCCACGGCCCTGGCTCCTCAGGGGAGACTCATGGGGAGGGGGGGTAATCCGGGGAAGGAGGAGCAGCCCCTGGTCTCTGCCCACCTGGCGGCCTGCCCTCCAAGGCCATGGCAATTGTGTTCAGGCCAGCACCTAGTGTTGCCGTGTTGTCCTGGATAGCCTGGGTGAGGGCTCTCACATCCTGCCCAACGTCTGCTGTTGTAGTCTGCAGTGCGTTTAGGCAGTTTTTAAGAGCCCGGGAGTGGCAGTCCAGGTCCCCAAGTGTATCCTTTATGGAGGACAGGCTCTCCTCCATCCGCCCCAAGGTCTGGCTGACCTATCCCAGATGGCGGGTCTGAAGGGCCTGGTCCCTTTTCAGATTGGTGGGCAGAAGCTCGGCCACCCCCCTGGTCTTCTGGGACGACTTCCTGCCTCCAGCTGAGGCTTGTGGCCGGGGAGAAGGGGAGGCCCTTGGGAGAGGAGCCCTGTTGGGGGAGGAGTGGGAGGGGCTAGCCCTTATGGAGGGCTGGCTGCTGCCAGCCAGAGAGGAAGACTCCTCCAAAAAATAACAATCCACTGGCTGACATGACATCCTCCTCCTCCTCAACTCCTCCTCCTCAACCTCCTCCTCTTCAACCTCCTCCGAGGACTCCGGCCTTGTCGGGGGGTCCTCATCAGGCTGGGATGGTGCGGTCAGCCCAGATGGCCCAGCACCCTCCTGCTCATCTGTGGATGACACAAAACATTCACAGGTTGGAGGATCCACACACTTGCCACATATTCCCTTTCACCCCCTCCCCCACACATGCTACACACCTGATAGGTAAAAAAAAACCTTACCTGGCATCACGCCTTCATACTTGAGTCATAGCCGGGCAGGCCCTCCACCTGTTGTCTATGAAAGGTCTGGGCCACGGCACGCTCCTCCGCTGTCAGCCTAACAGGGCATGGTGGGCCCCCTCCTGTGCCCCTGGCATGGGCTAACATTTTGGCCAGCTTCTTTCTGACCAGACGCCGGAGGTCATTGATCTTCTTTTCAATCCCCGACCGTGTCCGGGTCTCCCCCTCCCCCGATGCATTCACCTCGTCAGTAATGTTCTGCAAGATATCACGCCTCCTGGCCGGGGTGGTGTTGGCACTCTCCGGGCCGTGGAGGAAACGCCCATATTGGGAAATGGCCCGGGCAAGAATTTGTTTCTCCCCCAAAGTAAAATTTAACTTTCTCTTTCTCTCCGTCATACTCATACAAAAACTCTTTCCCAAACAATCAGCAAAAATCACTCACAAAAACAAGCAGGAAAAATCACTCAGGCCGTGTACACACAGGCAGAGAACCTCGACGGGAGAACACATCGTTCCGCCCGTCGAGGTTCCCTGCCGGCCGTCGAAATCGGCGAGCCCGTCGGAATGCTCTCTATTTCTGCTCGACGGGCTTCACAAGCTCGCCGAGAACACACGGCCGAGGTCCTCGCTGGAATGCAGCTTCCACGAGGTTCTCGCTGGTTTCCACGAGAACCTCGGTCGTGTGTAACACGGCCTCACAGAAACAAGCAGGAAAAATCACTCACAAAAACAATCAGCAAAAATCACTCACAAAAACAAGCAGGAAAAATCACTCACAAAAACAAGCAGGAAAAATCACTCACAAAAACAAGCAGGAAAAATCACTCACAAAAACAAGCAGAAAAATCATTTACAAAAACAAGCAGGAAAAATCAAGCAAGAAAACAAACGAACAAAAAACTATCAACCAAAAACTCTCACAAGCAGTCACCAAAAATCACTTACAAATATCTTCTAACAAACACTAGATCACACAGACCACAAATATCACAAAGACAAACCACAACGCAACTAACAGCAGAACAAAAGCACCTTGCTGTATAGGGAGGGATACAAAGGGATGTACTTTTGCAAAGGAAGTGCGTTTGTGTGTGTCAATTTTGCTGTCTGCGTAGTTCATTAAGTTGCCCTAGTCCACTTCCAATTTCACTGATTGCGCCGTTCCCGAGTTGTGAGCATGCGCACAGAGGTGCTGACCATGGTCTGCTTCATGTGCGCATGCGTGAGACGGCCGGCCCTTCATTTGCATGGGGTCATGGCTAATTTCAATGTAACACGCCCACGCCCTTCCCAATTTGTATTACTCCGCCTTGCGCCTCAGAAATAACGTTGCGCAGGCGGAAATTTCTGCGTAAAACCGATGAGAATAGGGTGATTGCGCCGCTACATTGCGCCAGTCTAACGTAAAGGCGGTGCGCTACGCCGGTCCAATAATGCACAGATGTACCTGAATCTGGCCCCTTGTGCGTAAAAATGTCCTAGCATTCAGTCCAGAAAAAATAATAAGAATAATCACCTCAAAGACAATAGACATGGATGTAACTAAAAATTCTTTTTTTTTTATTAATCATTGCAATGTGGTATATTCATTATCCACAAGATGGCAGAAGTCTGATTAATTGTATATTTTTTTGCTCAAGAATATTTTTGACCTGGAATTAATTTAAGTTTTTTCTACAGTTCCATTTTTTGTATTCATAGTTTTTTTTGTATTATTATAGTCCTGTTTAATGATGGGGCAGTAGAATGCCTTCTTGTTTTGATACACTGTGGCTTCTGGTTGTTGGGACTCAGGTGGCTACAGTGATTTCCAATTTTGGATTGATACGTCAGTTCCAATGTTCAAAGTGCGGCAGGAAGATACCCTTCCTGACTGCGAGTATTTATAGCGTGATGAGGCACACTGTCCACAACCCTGATGATGTCACCATATGACAGGGCGGAGCTACAGGACATGTAACCTCATCACGCTAGGATACCAGGACCGTGCCCATCTTATTGGTGACTTTTACTCAATATGGTATATTTTATTCAAAATTAGTGCATACAAGTTGTTTTTATTAAATGTTTGAGCTTTTAAAATACTTCACCATGAGGCAGTCATGTTTGCCTTCTATGCAAGTGACATGTATGGAAGCTGGACACTATTTGGGTCACTGATGGGGAGTAAATGCCAGAATAGAAAGTGAGCAGTCAAGATTAGTTTATGGAGATTATTTTTGGTAGAAGCTGTTGTAATCCTGGATGCCTTCATAAGCACTGTTTTCCTACTCTACATGTTAAGAGTTTGCTCAGGTAAAAGACTCTGTGTACTCACGTGTGATGGTGTGGATGGCTTACATTCACGTTTGTTTTTTGTGCCTGTTATTTTTCTTTAGACTCAATGCTGGGACTTTTTACACTTAAAGGGGTTGTAAATGTCTGTCTTTTATTTTCTAAATTGGTTCCTTTAAGCTATTGCATTGTTAGTTCACTTACCTTTTCCTTAACCACCTGAGCACCGGGCCTTGTATAATGGTGGCCTCACGGTGGCTCTGAAAATCCAACTGGACGTCAATTGACATCCTGGATTCTTCCGGCCACTAGGGGCGGAAGTGCCCGAGATGCCGATGCGTGTGCCTGGGGGTCGCGATGTCCGCCAGGTACCCGCAATCAGCAATGACAGAGCAGGGACATGGAGCGCTGTGTGTAAACACAGCGCTCCACGTCCTGTCAGGGGAGAGAGGAGACTGATCTGTGTCCCTTGTACATAGGGACACAATCGGTCACCTCCCCCAGTCACCCCCCTCCCCCCACAGTTAGAACACAATTCAGCTACACATTTAACCCCTTCCTCACCCCTAGTGTTAACCCCTTTAATGCCAGTCACATTTATACAGTAATTAGTGCATATTTATAGCACTGATCGCTGTATAAATGTGAATAGCGCCAAAAATGTGTCAAAGGTGTCCGATGTGTCCGCCATAATGTCGCAGTCCCAATAAAAAAATCGCAGATCACCGCCATTAGTAGTAAAAAAAAAAAAAATTCTGTCCCATATTTTGTAAGCGTTTATTACTTTTTTTTTATTACCAAAAATATATAGAAGAATATGTATCAACCTAAACTGAGATTTTTTTTTAAATTCGGCTATTTATTATAGCAACAAGTAAAAAAATATTGATTTTTTTTTCAAAATTGTTGCTTTTTTTGTTTATAGCGCAAAACATTTGTTTGGGAGCCACGTCGCATGACCGCACAATTGTCAGTTAAAGCGACGCAGTGCCGGAAGCTGAAATTTCATCTGGGCAGGAGGGGGGATATGTGCAGTAAGCAAGTGGTTAAATTTTCCTTCTAAATGTTTTTTTTATTTGTTTGAATTTCTCACTTCCTGTTTGTCCTCAGTAAGCTTTCCACCATCATTCGAGCGGATGAACACCTTACTTAGGAGGAACAGGCAGTGAGAAATTTAGACAAAGAAAACAAAGAAAAAAAAACATTTAGAAGGGAAATTGAAGGAAAAGGTAAGTAAACCAACAATGCACTAGCTTAAAGGAACTTTTTGAAAATAAAAAATGAACCTTTACAACCCCTTTAAAGTGCTCACATATTTTATGATTATTATTATGTATTATAAAGTGCTACACTTTATTTTTTGTTGGATGTCAACAATACGTCTCTACTAACATCCAGGTGCGGGGTGTTTTCCACAAATCATTGATAAAAATGTTATACTGAATTTTAATACACTTACCGTAATTAAGTTTAGTGGCATTTTACTTGCACAATGTAATTTAAAGGAAAACACCAAACAAAATACCAAATTCAGTAATGGAGAAGAAAAATAGCTACGTACATGTCTCCACATTTTGCTTTTTAATAGATTTGGCTCAAATTTTTGGTAATTTGCACCACCATAAGTCATGCCATTTTGCATTCATATGCTTGCTATGACATAATTTTTTAGCACCCCCTCTGACCTATGAGGCAGCTTTCCTGATATGAGAGCAGTAGACCGTCCCTGCAGTGCCCTCACAATAATTTTTACTCCTGGTTCTCATGCAATACATGAAATAAGAAAATTCTCCTGCTTTTTATTAAAAAAATGTATTAAATTATTTCTGAATTTAAGTAAAAATACTTTAAAGCATCCTAGTATTAATTTTAATAATGTAATGTTTATGTAAAGCAATTTTTTTGTCTTATGCGGCATACACACGACTGTTTTTATTGGTCCAGAAAAAAAAACGTTTTTTTCAACCCGATTATTGTTAAGCCGGCCTTGCCTACACACGATCATGAAAAAAAAGCTCTAGCAAAGCGCGGTGACGTACAACACATACAACAGCACTATAAAGGGGAAGTACCATTCGGATGGCACCACCCTTGGGGCTACTTTTACTGATTTCTTGTTAGTAAAACTTTGGTGAGAGACGATTCGCGCTTTTCAGTCTGTTACAACGTGATGAGTGTGCTATCTCCATTTGTGTTTTTTCACGTCGTTGAAGCTCACACACGACCATTTTTTACGACGTTAAAAACGTCAATGTTAAAAACCATGTAAAAATTTAGAGCATATTCTAAATTTTTAATGCCCATTTTTTACGTCGCAATTAATGCTGTGGAGCCCACACACAATTGTTTTTAATGACATTAACATCATGAAAAACGATCGTTAGAGTAGGAAAGGGTTAAACTCCCTTATAGGGTTATTTTTTTGCTGCCCGTGTCCTGCTAAAAAAAAGTGCCTGTACCGTGTACACATCATTTCTATCTTTGAGAGTTGTCACAGGAACAGGTGTCCCGTTGGAGGAGTTTCCTTCACTTCTCTTCTCTTGCTCTGGGGAAAATGTGATAATAATGAGTTCTAAATGCTCCAAAACTGTGTTGCATTTTCAAGTGCACTTTGCACTTGTAGTTTGCACTTGTACTGTAGTGCAAAGTGGATTTTCCTTTAGTAAATAACCCCCATAGTAGGCTTACATCAACATAGCAGCCAGTAAACCCCCCATACAAAACATATCCCCCCGAATGCTACTCCATACCTGTTTAAATTATATAAACATTTCCCCACATGTCTGTAAACTTGAAAACTACTATTATTTCAATTTAGGGATGGAAAAAAACAAAATGTGGAGCACTAAAGGAATAATAAACTCAACTTCCTTAATATACAGAACCTGACGGGTCAACCTCTCACCAAAAGCAGATTGTGCATAAAGTGCATATAAAGTACAAATTATTACCATATAATAATGAAAATTGAACACGTGCACATTAGTGAAAAGAAGAGTCCATAGAGGAACAAAACAGCTATTTTTTAATATTGCAGAGATGGCAGGGAAAGTCCAAGATCACCAACTCATACACACAGTCACAGAATAAAAACGAGCATCATACCATAATAAAAAGAAAGAGAAAAATAGCTATAGTCAAGATCCACATAAAACCATTAAATACAATTGTGTTGATGCACTTACAAACATATAAATGCACAATCATCCAAAGAGAACATTTATCTGCCAGTTTTCAAAATGGTCGTGGCTAGTTTAAGAATGCATGGTTTGGCATGTGTCCCAGCTCCATCCTATGTTTCACATTATACATTTGGTCATCAGGGGTCAGTGCATCAGGCCTCCTTACGTGACATCATCAGGGGGGCTTAGAAATGGTCATTCCTCACAGAGACAGGCTTTAAGGCATAATGTAAATGTTTTAGCAAGCAATGGAATGCAAAATCAGAATTTGTTGGCTCAACCAACATCTAAATATAGTTCATGACTTCCGTTGTGATTAAATTAAGGTAATACTGATTATTCAGGAAAAAGAAAAAGAATCGCGCTAAAAACTCAACACTGTGCATGAATAGTGTGATAATTGACAAATAAACATTCATATATAAATCTGGAATAAACAGTGATTAGTTCCCAAAAACATATAGAAGTCCTCGTGTCACGTGATATAATGTTGTTTGATATTACATGAGTCCTCATAAATTGGAAGCCAGACACTTTACAACAAAAGAGGTCCCGTGAATCAAATAATCAAAAAAACAAAAAAGTTAGATGAAACAAAATTGTCTATAGAAAAGGAAGACAAATAATTCTTCTCCACCCATGTGGAAAATGATCCTTAATGGTGAAGTCTTGAGTGATGTACATATATGGTATTGGTGTTGAGTGACCATCCAACAGAAAAAGACCTCCACCGAAAAAGCACACCGATCTGCTTACCAGATCTCGTTGGTCCCTTATTACAGGGGACCCCAGATCGCATGTAGGTAATACAAACAGCTGGACTTAGCGGGATATAGGCAGCCTGATAAGGGTCATCTCCACCATCCAATTCTCCAATAATGATGATCACATATATATGAAAAGAGACAAGGGGATGCCTCGATAGTGTAAAACCTTTTTAAAAATGTATGTAGAGTATTCCTATGTATAAAAAACTCACACCTTTGCAGTAAAAAAGAAGCCTTGAGTCCGCTGTACCGGCCGGATACAGACAGACAGAACCGTCAGTTGGGAAATTCTTGAGCAGTCCAGGGGGTGATGCCAGTGTGCCACTCATTCCCGCCCGACTAGTTTCGTGAAAGACTCACTTCATCAAGGGGATACTGATTATTCCACTAAATTTAAAACACCACTACCATCATTTTGAGACTAAACAGCCACATATTACTAAGTGCAGTTGGGCAGGGAGATACTTCTTCCTAGGAAGGCAAATTTAAGAGTAGGTCATAATCTTGTTCAAAAGGCAATTTTACGCTTCGTAATAAAATATGAGTTATTAGATCGTGGCATGTGGTATACTCAAAGAAGTAACATATTTAGAAAACTATGTGCGTGGAGTCTACTGTACCTGTGCACCTTGGGTAACTTTTGTGCAGAGGGCACTCATCAATGTCTGGAGCCAGGCAAGGACTATGGTCATGTGAAGAATCAAACATTCAGGCAGTTCCCTTACTTAGAGATGAGCCTTTACTATGTACACTAATAAAGCGTAGAGTTCCTACACACTGTACTTGCACATTGCATTAGGAGGAATGTGCTGCGAGCCTGCAGTCACTCCACCAGTCCAACGTACCTCTGTTACCTCATTCCCAGTAACAGCATGGGGTCCCACTGGGCACCTAGTGTGGACCTCATTTGTGTTCTCACTTGTAGTGCAAAGTGGATTTGCCTTTCATAAATAACCCCCTCTGTCCATCCTGTACAACATGACCAGGCCATAGATTTCCATAATTATAGTCTGCTCCTGGTAGTGAGGGAGACAGAAAATCGACTACTTCTTTACCAAAGGTCCAGGTACCATGTTTAACGACTGGTTGCTTGTAGATTGTTTCTTCATTTGGCTACCAATAACAACTACACTTCCCAGACAACTCTAACTTGCTTACAATTGTATCATAAGGAGTAGCAGCTGTGCAATTTTATAAATCTTTGACATTTCCCTCAGCCACTCTTCACAGCTCTTGATTGGTCAGGTCATTTCTGTCAACACCCTCCTCAAGCACCAGAAAAAAGTGGCTGAATCAGCAATCTAGAGCTCTCCTTCACTACTGAAATAAAAAACAGCGGCCTAGATCCTTGTTTATGAGAGTCACAAAACTGGATTCATGTTATGCCCATTGACTAAAATAAGCTGAAACCCACAGAACAAAGGACTTTGGTAAACATTTTCAGTCTTAATCCCTTTTTGTTTGTCTTTGGTATTATTGTCCCCTTTTTTTCCAATACTTTTTTCTGTAAATATTTTTACAATGTTTTCCTTTCCTCTTATAAAATTATATTTTAAAATTGTAAAATTATCTCTAATGCACTAAGTTGGAACTTAAAGAATCACTGTCTCTTTAAGAAGCATTACTATATTGTAGATCTGTGAGATATCCCTTTCTGTCATGGAAGTGTGTCTCACAGACATGTCTTAAAAGTCAGAATTGTTAGCATAGATATTGTGAACACTTCATGTTTCTGATGAAAGCATGTGGGGGCAGCTGTTTGGATAAATAACAGGTTAAAGGCATAGTTAGCTGCCCCAGTGTTGATCACTCTGATGCCGCGTACACACGATTGGTCAATCCGATGAGAACGGTCTGATGGACCGTTTTCATTAGACCAAACCGATCGTGTGTGGGCCCCATCGGTCATTTATCCATCAGTTAAAAAAATGTGAAACTTGTTTTAAAATTAACCGATAGATACCTAACGGATAGAAAAAAAAAACGATCGTTTGTAGGCACGGCCATCGGTTAAAAATCCATGCATGCTCAGAATCAAGTCGACACATGCTTGAAATCATTGAACTTATTTTTTTTCAGCACGTCATTGTGTTTTACGTCACCGCGTTCTGACACAATCGTTTTTTTTAACTGATGGTGTGTAGACACGACTGACCATCAGTCAGCTTCATCGGTTTACTGATGGAAAAATCCATCAGACCGTTCTCATCGGATTGACCGATCGTGTGTACAGGGCATCAGTCTGCCAGCAGTCTGTCACAAACTAGAAAACCTATGTGGTCGGTAAGGCTAAGAGCAGCATTATGTATTTTTGGAAGTAGCTGGTACAGTATCTGACCCATATTTGTCTCATACAACTCAAATTTTTTAATTTTCACATTATTTTCCACCTCAGTGACAATTGTAACCAAGTCAAATAAAAGGGTGAAGTTTCCCATCTGGGAATAAAATGATATCAAAAGTTCTAACCCTTCTCCACTCTATACAAAATGAAAAAAAATAAGCATTTTTATGAACTAAACATATAACACATGGAAACACATACAAACAATTGGTGGATACTAAAGACCAGGGTAGGAGTCAAGTTTGCTACCACATTTAAAAAACGCAACTTTTCTGTCCTTTATGCTTGATTCCGATCCAAGGTTGATAGGTTCATTCATCACTATCCAAAATAGAGTGTGTTCTGACACAACATTCAGAGTTAATTGGAGTTTAATTTAGTTTAAAAATGTAATTGATAATCAGTAAAGATTCTGGGAGTTATTCATTTCACTAGAGACATATTAGAGTTTACATTTAAAATAAAATAAATGTCACAATAATACATATTATGTATTGCCATTCCACTCCAGTCAAGCTACTCGAGCTTGTAAATCCAGAATATATCACAAATGCATAACACAGACCATTTCCCAGCAAATCTTCTGCAAGCATTGTTTAATAAAATCATATTGCAGCCAACGCCATGAAGCATTGATCTGCTGAAGTCTCTGCTGTATGAGTATAGATGGGCAGAGACTGTATTAGTACTAAAGGTGAAATGTTACAGTTAAATCAGTCCCAGGCCCAGTAGAGTATCACTATATTCCAGTAATCTTAAAATAAGATTTTCTGAATGTCTAGTGGTTGTTGATTTTAAGTGCTTTGCTTTTAACAACATAATATTTTTTTTTTGTGAGAAATACAAACTAGTACACAATGTATATAACTAATATAAAAAGAACACCATTTACAGTATTACAAATATTTAAATCTGAAAAAAACAACCCTTGCAGTGGGGTCATCTCCACCTAGAAAGGGTTAAATGCTTATTTAGTCTAGGGGTGCACAGTTTTAGATGATTTACTTGCCTTACTCTTGAATTCGGCAGACTTCATAGATTTATGCCACTGGTCAACTGCAGCATCCCTTCTAAAGTGCTTCAGGCTGTGACCACATACTTGCCTCCAATACAAACATAACAGGGTTATTAGCCCTACATTGCATGTGATGCTGCCAAGACTCTACCCACAAACTTTAATCTGTGTGTGGACCTCTCTGCTCAACAAAAGCTGATTGTTAAATTGCCTTTGGTTCAGTGATCCCGCTGGAAAACCAGCATTTAGTCAGCCACTGCAGCCAATGGCTGCATTGCTGATCAGTGTATTCTGACAAAGGAGGAATCCAACTGTCAGAATTTGATAGCACCTCAGGGGAGAGCTCTGTATCCATATCACTTGTGTGGATGCAAAAATCTCATTTTCAGCGCGCTGGTTGAATGAGATAAAAAAATAAAAAACTCACAGTGTGAACCCAGTTTAACTCCAGTTATCTCCACCCTCCTTTCCTTCTCGAGCCTTTTGTTCCTTCCATACATTTTCTGTGACGTTAATAATAAAAAAAAAATCAAAGGACACATACCTGTACCTTATCCCAGGAGTGTTCTGGTAAGTTACAGGGATGGTCTTTCTCTTCTTCTTCAGCGTCCCTCATCAGAGAATGGCTTTCATGTTGTGACATGAATGTGCTATTCTCAGCAGCATTATTTTGTGAATCCAGGCTGCATGATTACTGTATACCTCCCAGGGCATGTATCTGTATTGACCTGGGTTCAAAGCAAATAGGTTGACTGATGTTGGGGATCACTAAACATGGAAAAGAATTTATGGTCAGTGACACAGGGGGATCCAAAGGGGAGCGAGGGTGAGTAGTGTTGAATTAAATATTTTGGTCAACAGGAGGGCAAACAAGTGCATTACATCTATTTTGAAATACTGGAGTATGTAAGGCACGGTATGTAAGGCACAGTTTACAGAGAGCTGATGGCAGGGGTGTGGCAGAGGTATGCATTGTCTAGAGTGGTGAGTGTAGTTCTTCCTTGTGTTTATGGCCAGTGTAGGGTCTCTTTTCATTAGTGGTTAATGCTATCTTTATTGGTGATCAATGGTATGTGTCCCCTAATATTTGTGGTCATTGCTCTCTCTGGCACTTCCCTCTGGTCTGAAAGTTAGTAGAAAAATCCAAAACTGGAGGGTGGGAGTAAGGAGGATTTGCCATGCATATTTATGAGGCCTCAGACAATCCCCAGCTTTTGGGCCGGCAGGGGGCAGAGCTTATCCCATGAAATAGACATGAGCCATACCAACAGGGGAGTTGGGTGGAAGATGGCAATGGAGTGTTCAGGAGGCTGTTGTGGCCCTTAAAGGTGTCCCCTGGTCTGGGGGGGAGGTGACCTTGGGCCTGGGGCTGGGCTGCTGGAAGATTCTCCCTAAACGGTCAGCAGGTCAGCACGTCTGGGAGATCTCCTGAGAGTCAGCTGGGAGGGCTGGTGAGTGTCAGTGGGTTGACAGTGTCTGAAGAAGTGGTGCTGGGAAAATTAGCCACAGGAGTAATGCGAGCTGGACACTGAACTTTTGCTACACAACCAAGGGGCCTAGGGTTCCTGCCTATAATGGGCTTTTGTTTCAATCTGAGTGATTGCCAAACATTTACAGTGTGCCAGCTGGGTTCTACAAGCAAGTTAGTGCTGGAGGAAGTAGATGAGCGGTATATATAGACTGTATATAGAGCCTGTATATAGGAAGAGTTGTCTCTTAAGTCAAGTGGGCATCCCATAATCTCCCATTCCTATCCAAGGTATTATTTCTCAATAAATAACAAAAACAAGTCACAGACTGTTCTCTGACTGGAGTGTCTGTGGAAATTAGGTGTGCCTGGCTGTGCAGGGTGGGGATCCCAGTTTACTTGCTGCTCCGGGGGTGTGCTACACATACAAGATATAACTTGATGCAGACAAAGCTTTAGAAAGATCCCAAAGAGAATCAAAACATAGTGTCTGTCGTGTTAGCTGAATTAATGATTTTTTTTTTAATCATAATACAGTATAATAAGCACTTTGATTACATTATGACTGATGCTGGGAATGTAAATTGTCCCGGTATACCTGTGTAAACTATGTGCTATCATTTAATTGGTGGTCCTGTTAATTTTTTATGGTATACACAACGCATACAGGGAAGTCATATCATATGCACTGTAAGGCCAGTATAGTAAAGTGTGATGATGCCTTAGCAAGAACATTACAAGAACATCGGAGGACTGATAGTGCCATAAGGCTGGACCCTCCAAGTCTTAATCTTGGAAATACTAACCCAGGGTAAGTTACAGAATACTGCAAATTGACCTGACACTGTAGAATTTCAGTCTGACTCAACAACATTATAGAAGAGCTAAATATGTTTTTATTTGAACTTGCAATGCTAATCACATGTTTAACAACTTAGTCTAATAGCATCAGTGTTGGAACCTCCATTATGTATTTCTCACCCAGTGGTGTATTCAGGTTTTATGCTGCCCTAGGCCTGACTAAACTCATGCACCCCCTAATTTAAATGTGACCCACCCCTTCCTATCAAGGCCACACCCCTTCCCATATAAGACCCACCCTATCTGTAAACCACATCCCCTCCTTTGCCTCGCCATTCAAAAAGCGCAGCACACTTTGCACATGCGCAGTAGGGAACCCGCCACAATGGCGGCGGCAGGACACGAGAGCCAATTAGAAAATCGGCTGGGTTGTCGACATCGCGGGACTCTGGACAGGTAAGTGCCCTAATTAATTAATAAAAGCCAGCAGCTATATTATTTCTAGCTGCTGACTTTGGTCACTTTCACCCTGCGATCAGTTTCCCTTTTTCAGATGGACCTGATCAGAGCCTCCATATACTCCTATGAAGCAGTGGATGCCACTGCTGTCTGTTCGGATCCTGTCCACAAAATCCAGACGAATGTAGACCCTATTTTTCAGATGGAATCAGATGAAAATGGACAGACAAGTGAAGACAGACCTGTCATTTGCCTGCTCAGTGGAGATCAACAAATCGATCCCCCGCTGAGCTTGTAGAGTCCATTGGGTGGCCTGTCCATGTGAAAGAGCCCTTTTAATTATTTCATGGGGGGAGGGGGGCGGAACTCCTCTTTAATGAGTTTGCATTGATTTCAGTATGCATGGAGCACTTTGAACATGCTGAAATCAATGCAAACACATTAAACAGTTCACATTCAATGAAAGTTTGTTTACTGCAAAGTTTGCATGTATGTTTAATGAGTTTGTAGCACAAATCACATTATTGCAATATCATGATCTGTATATTCTTTCTATATTGAGCACTTTATATGTGATTATACGTGATTGGCTGATTGGCACACACACATTACAAAAGTAATAGTAATAGTAATTTGTTTTACCTGCCGTCCTGGCTGCTGCCAGGGGGTTCCCCTCATGCTCCTCTCTTTCTCTTCCTCCTCCTCCCCCTATCATCACACACAATCCCCGCCCTGGGCCAGGGAGAAGATGCAGCCAGTGAACGAAATCCGCACATTCTGCGCTAGCCAACTTGCATGCAGCTAGTCTCGTTTATGGGAACACCAGTCACTCCCCCCCCTCAGGCCAGGATGCCCAAACTACTGCTGTCCATATATTTACAAGTGCCATGCTACAGCAAGACAGTCTCTGGGAACCATCTTTGTGCAGGAGGTGGCCACAGGAGCCGAGAATCTGTAAGATGGGTCGGGGGGCTTTTCTCATGTGGGCAGTGGCTTTTTTGCCCCCCCTGCAAAGTGCGCCCTAGGTCTGGGCCTTGTCAGCCTATGCCAAAACACAGCACTGTTCCTACCTGAAAACTTCCTGTCATTTATGTTCTGAAACCTTCAAAAAGTAAACAATATGCAGTAATAAACAGGCAGATATGTTTTTGGCAGATTTAGCACTGGTTATATAGGCTATATAAACATGTGTCTAGTTGCTACGGGTAGTAGTTAACATTTCAGTAGTAAATATAGTTCTATGCACCAAAAGCAGGAACAAATCAGCTTACATTAATATTGAATTGTGCACATAATTTAATTGCCTTTACATGATGTGTGGTTAGAGATTGCATGGTCGAGTGTATTTATGAATACAAGACAAGAATGCCAGCCAGGAAATATGTAAATATGTACTTGATACTGGAGTATATTCTCTTCTCGTTAACAGCTTGTCTTGTATTCATAAATACACTCTTTCCAGGCAGCACAAAAAAGCTCAGAGAGAATGTCGAAAACACAGCTTTTATAGCATCTCCCAAAACACGATAGAGGCAGTCAGATATTCAACCAAAGGAGTGTTTGAAAGAATTGCTTACCTGCTGTAGCACATTGTAAGATGAATTTTTGAATCATTTTACATTTCCACGGGTGGAGCTGCATATTGCTGTAGGTTCACAAAATATTTAATAGTATAGTGTTATGCTATCACTATGGATGTTTACCGTAAAGATATAGGTCACACAGTGGATTCACATTGAGTTTACAGGGAATGTACCGTGTCCTGCTGCTGCGTCCATTGACACAGACAGCAGGACTCGGCACCGCCCCCCACCTGGCTCCCAAATGGCTGCGCTGCTATCAATCTATCCAATCAGGACCTGAGATGCTGGCTAGAGCTGGTGTGCTAGTCCCCGTTGCTGGAAAAATTGGGTTCAGGTAAGTAAAAGGAGGACTCTGGGGGGCTGTTGCATCACAGGAGGTTTTTCACCTGAAAAGCCTTGAGGGTTTACAACCCCTTTAACTTTTTCCCTTAATCTCCATGCAGGGTGCCGGACGCATGGAGTTCTACTGCTTTTTTGTTGTAAAGACTGGACCTGGAGGCTCTAATGGGCTTAAAAAAGGATGGGCTCAGGGCACACAACCCTGCGCCCTGAGCCCACCCACTTGTGACAATAGCAAAACAACATATACTATTGTCTTCTTGCTTCTTCTCCTGGCCAATCAGGACAGGAAGCGGGTTCTGAGACTAGATTGGCTGGGAGAAGAAGCGACCAGATTGGCTAGAAGGAGAAGCTGGGGAAGACGCCCAGGACATGGATGGGGTAAGTGTAAGACTGGCGGGCTTGTTAGCGGGGCTGGCGAGTGGGGCTTGTGTGCAGGGCTGGAGAAAGGGGTTGGTGAGCTGGGCTGGCGAGTGGGGCCTGTGAGCGGGCTGGCGAACGGGGCTGGCGAGCGGGGCTGGCAGGGGGGTCTCAAGTCTTTTGCAGACTATAACACAGTGGCTCTCATCTCCTGTCCTTAGGACCCACTAACAGGCCATATTTTAAATATTACTTTGGGGAGATGCAGACTAGAATACTGCAATTACAGCAAATTATATCAATTATATTTTAGTTATCTTGCAAACCTGGCCTGTTAGTGGGTCCTGAGGACAGGAGTTGAGAACCACTGCTCCAACAGGTTTTCTTCTAAGATTGCCTTGTATTCAGCTAAATCTATCTTCCCATCAACTCTGACCAGCTTCCCCGTCCCTGCTGAAGACAAGCATCCCCACAACATGATTCTGCTACTACCATGTTTCACGGTGGGGATGGTGTGTTCAGGGTGACGTGCTGTGTTAGTTTTCTGACACACATAGGCCACACAAATTTAATAATGGAAAAAACACTTGGCACTACATGTGCACTAGGAGAACCTAGGAGACGGCTAAAAGAAACACAGGCAGTAAATCAAATTCAAGATGATTTCAGATATTAATAATTTTTTATTTTTAAAAACTATCAGAAATCTTCTGGCATAGCAATGGCCCCCTACTCGTAAAAAAAAGTCCATATACTTTTGGTAAACATCGCGGGCGCTTTGGGGGGACAAGCCAAGATGGCCAGCTTCCAGGCCCGTCAGGGTAGTTTCTGAAAGTTCGGCCTCAGGCCCAACTTAGGCCATGTAATTATGAGAATTTTTCTAAGAAAATTGTGAAGAACAGCATGCACGCACAATGTGGTTAAGTTTAACAGGCGGAACCGGTTGGCCGCTATGCCAAATGCATTCTCCACCACTCTGTAGTTAAAAACCCTCTTCTCAGGGGTGAGGGTCCTCTGGGGGAATGGCCTCATCAGATGTTCTGGGCGAAGACTCCACCATCAGACATCCGGCCATTCTTCCCCATGTCCACATATAGAAACTCATATTGTGCCGATACCACCGCCATCAAAACTATACTATGACTAAGGATGAGCCGAACATACCCATGTTCGGTTCGCACCAGAACCATCGAACAGACCGACCGTTCACGCGAACATTTAGAACCCCATTGAAGTCTATGGGACTCGAACGTTCGAATTCAAAAACGCTCATTTTAAAGACCATTATTCAAGTTATTGCTGGAAAACGTCTTTGAGAACCCGGGTCTTGCCCCAGGGAACATGAATCAATGGAAAAAAGCTTAAAAAACGGTTGTTTTTTCAGGAGCAGGACTCCTGAAAAAGTGACCATTTTTAAAACGTTTCCATTGATACATGTTCCCTCGGGCAAGACCCGGGTTCTCAAAGACATTTTCACAGGCAAGCTATAGACACCCAGCAGGTACAATATTTAAAGGAATTTTATTTTTATTTAATTTTTTTAATTTAAGCATCATTAAAATCATTACTCCAGGAGCAGTGATTTTAATAATGTTTAAATAAAAAAAAAAAAAAAAGGAAAAATTGCTTTAAATATTGTACCTGCAGTGCTGGGAGTCTATAGTTTGCCTGTGAAAATGTCTTTAAGAACCCGGGTCTTGCCCGAGGGAACATGTATCAATAGATTTTTTTTTTTTTAAACGGACGTTTTTTCAGGACTCCTGAAAAAACAACCGTTTTTAAAACTTTTTTTCCATTGATACATGTTCCCTGGGGCAACACCCGGGTTCTCAAAGACGTTTTCACAGGCAAACTATAGACACCCAGCAGGTACAATATTTAAAGGAATCTTTTTGCTCCAGGAGCAGTGATTTTAATGATACTTAAATTAAAACAATTAAAATAAAATTCCTTAAAATATTGTACCTGCTGTGTGTCTATACGTGTGATAACGTCTTTAAATAGCACAATCACCTGCCTGCCAGTAAATTAGGAAGAACTAATCTATCTAAGCTATACAGTGTATAAATATATGTACAACTCCTAGGGATGTATATATATTCTCTACACACTGTAAATTAAAGGTGTTGTAAAGGTACACGTTTTTTTACCTTAATGCATCCTATGCATTAAGGTAAAAAAACATCTCACAGCACCGCCCCCCCCCCCGAGCCCCCGTTGTACTTACCTGACCTTTCGAATCTCCCGGGCGCGTCCACGTCGTCCTCTTCGGTTCCCAGCCTGGCCGTTGATTGGCTAGGCTGGGCGGATTGATAGCAGCGCAGCCATTGGCTAGCGTTGCTGTCAATCAGAGCGGATGACGCGGCACGCCGGGGGCGGAGCCGAGTGATACAGTCGGCGGCTATGGCCGCCGCTGTATCACGGGAGCGTGCTCGCAAAAGCTTTCCTCCATGCGAGCGCCCTCGCATGAAGAGGGAAAGCTTTTGCGAGGAGGAGCCCAGACAGCCGCCGAGGGACCCCAGAAGACAGCTTTCCGGGCCACTCTGTGCAAAACGAACTGCACAGTGGAGGTAAGTATAACATGTTTGTTATTTTTTTTTTTTAAAAAGCCCTGACTTTAGTGTCCCTTTAAGCTAAACTGACTAGCCTGCCTGCCTGTTCTAGCTATATAAAAAGACAATCTCTCTGTCTCTCTGACTGCTCTCATTAACAAGCCGGAACACACTACATGAGGCCGCCCAGCAGTCGGCCTTTTATAGTGTGGGGCATGTGCTAAAGCCCTGAGCCATAATTGGCCAAAGCTACCCAGGCTTTGGCCAATTATGGCTCTTCGTTTTTTGCGCGCTGTGATTGGCCAAGCATGCGGGATATACAGCACGCTTGGCCAATCATCAGCGCGCAATGCTGCCGTGAATTATGGGCAGTTTTGTGTCACTCGAATTTTGGCGCGAACGACCGCTTTTGTTCCAATTTCGTCGAATGTACGAACAGACAATGTTCGAGTAGAACATACGGATTGTGGAGTGTCGATAGCTGTCTTTAGTTCGGAATGGAATATCTCAAACGGCGTTAACCCCTGTCTCATTTGGGGTTCCGTTACAACAATCATGGTAATTAGGGAATGATGAAAGAAATACAATACCTTAGTACAGCCCTCAAAATTTGTGCTCGCCTCCTCGCATTTGGCGAGTGAATTTATGTGCAGTGCGAGTATCCCGTACGGCCCTCAGACGCACACAGTGTGGCCAATAGAAAATCTGTATTCAAGTACAATACAGTTGCCGCGCTGTCCCGCACAGGCTAACACATGCTAGCAGCAGAATGGACACCAGCGCCGCCCGGGACCGCCCCTCTCCACCTCCCATAGGCCAGTAGGATTTCCCACAACTGTACCTGCCGCCCGGGACCGCTCCTCTTCACCTCCTAGTCCAATAGCATTGCCTAGAACTGCCGCCCGGAACCGCCCCTCTCCACCTCAGACCGCCCAGCACTTGCCTTGCCCAGCACTGTATGCCAGATGCACAGGACCGCCCCTCTCCGCCTCGGACCGCCCCTCTCCGGCCTCTCATAGTACAGTAGAACTGTGCAGCACTGTATACCAGACGCCCGGGACCGCCTCGCCTCGCCTTTTTTTTTTATCGCTGTACTTACTGTTAAATGAAGAATTTTCATTTCTGTCGACCGCGGGTGAATGGCGCGGCTAGGTCACATCACGCCTTGCGAAAATAGCCGATTTAGGACTCGGCTCTTTCCGGGCTTTAAGGCGCCCGTGCACAGACCTAGGAGCTGACTGTGCAGACGCCGTATATATCCGAGTCCTATTTCGGCTTTTTTCGGAGGGCGTGACGCGCCATAGAACTCGGCTATATACGGCGCCTGCGCAATCAGCTCCTAGGTCTGTGCGGAGGCGCCGTATAGCGCCGGAAAGAGCCGAGTCCTAAATCGGCTATTTTCGGAAGGCGTGACGTGACATAGCTGCGCCATTCACCCGCGGTGGACAGAAATGAAAATTCTTCATTTAACAGTAAGTACATCGATAAAAATAAAAAAAAAACAGCATACTGGCGCTGACGCCAGTATGCTGGATGGGATGGGACAGGATAGTTTTAGGCCTCGTACACACGATTAAATCTGTCCTCTGGAAACGGTCTGCTGGACCGTTTCCGCAGACAGATTCGATCGTGTGTACGGCCGAGCCGACGGATTTGGCCACCCGACAGATTTCAAAGCATGCTTTGAAATCTATCGGGTGGGAATCCGTCCGCCCCGACATGTCTGCTGGTTAGTACACTTACCAGCAGACATGTCGTCCCGCACCGCCGCCGAATGGATTCGGCGCATGCGCGGAAGTGTTTTACTTCCTGGTGCAGTGACGTGGCGGCGTCAACGCCACGTCACCGACACGTCAGCGCGCCGTCTGCTGGTGGGGATTTTGGTTTGCTCGTGTGTACACACGAGCAAACCAAAATCCCAGCAGACAGATTTGTTCAAATCTGTCGGACAGACAGATTTGAACAAATCTGTCTGCTCGTGTGTACGAGGCCTTAGGGTGAACCACCGCTTTAAGACAGATGTGTGATGTTCTGGAGGCACTGGAAGATGTCCGCTGTGTGTGTGTGAACCAGGAGACAATGGTGAGTCTGGAGTGATGGGGCAAGGTGACGCTGACTTTAAAGGGGCACAGTGAAACTGCATTTAAAGGGGCACATGAACTGCATTTAAAGGGCCATGGTGATGCTGCATTTAAAGGGGCACAGTGAAACTGCATTTAATGGGCCATGGTGACGCTGCATTTGATGGGGCACGGTGAAGCTGCATTTGATGGGGCACGGTGATGCTGCAATTCATGGGGCACGGTAACGTTGCAATTGATGTAGTGCGGTGACACTGCAATTCATGGGGCATGGTGACGCTACAATTGATGGGGTACGGTGATGCTGCAATTGATGGGGCACTGCGACACTGCAATTGATGGGGCACGGCGACACTGCATTTGATGCTGCAATTCATGGGGCATGGTGATGCTGCAATTCATGGGGCACGGTGATGCTGCAGTTCATGGGGCAGGGTGATGCTACAATTGATGGGGTACGGTGACGCTTGAAATTGATGGGGCACGGTGATGCTGCATTTAATGGTGCACTGTAAAGCTGCATTTGATGGGGCACTGTGATGCTGCATTTGATGGGGCACGATGACGTTGCATTTGATGGGGCACTGCAACACTGCAATTGATGGGGCACTTCGACACTGCATTTGATGGGCACAGTGAGGCTGCACTGATGGGTACTGGTATGTTTTAAGTTAATATTGTTAACGTTGTTGTTAATAATATTTATTTTTGGAACTTAATTTTGCTTAAAACATTTAACAGTGTCATTTCATGACGGGCAGAATTTGGTGTGACTGTGTGTACACAAGACAAGCTTGATCGTAATTCCGTTGGAAGAACCATCCAACTTTTTCCAACAGATAATCCGGTCATATGTACGCGGCATTAGAAACACAGATCGGGTGTTATTAATTACTTGTAATATAATGGCTAAGCACATTCTATTTTTTTTAATTATCCTACCTATGTCTATGTAAATAATTATAGTTCCTCCTTTTCCAACATGCTAGCCCGTTTTAGTCATGACTACAAGAAAATTCTAAAAATAAATATCACATTAAATTTCCACTTATCACTTCCATTTGGATACCCTTAGGGTGCTGAGACATCTTGAGCCAGATAAGAAAATGGCGTCTCGTCTTATCCATCGTAGGGGATTTATAGCTACATGTTTGATGCAATGTATATCCCTGATCATCCAGGGGACATATGGTAAAGTACATATTTTTTTTGTGGCATTAACTATTAGGTATGTGAAAGTTTTCTTATTTAATTAACCAGCAAAGATTACTATACAATTCTAAGTTCTAAGGAAGCTGCTGTATGCCGTGAAATGCATAGACCTTTTTAAAGCAAAGAAATATTTGTTTGTGCTTTTGTAGCATAATGGTTCCACAAATGCAACAAATACAGAAATGTATTATCTTTTAATATATTGTGATGTAGACCCTCATGACATTTAAAGAAAAACTCAATAAAAGGAAATTGTATTTTGGTTTTTCATACAAAACTTGTGCATAGTAGGTTGTGGATGTTCAGGCGATTATACTCCTGTGTATGTGGTTGAGTTTTATATATTTAAATATTCAAGGTTATTAGGTATTTCTTTTTGCATGCAGTCTTTGGAAGAACAATTAAAATGTTTCATAAATGTGCAATAATGTAATCTATATAAATTATATAACATTTAACTTGCGTAGGCTATGGTCAGAGAGCCAGACATCACAATTCAAGTCTATGTAAACCCTAAACAAATTGGGCCAGATTCAGAAACAATCGCCTATCTTTAGGCGGGCGTAGCGTATCTCAGATACACTACGCCGCCGTAACTTAGTGAGGCAGGTTCCTTATTCAGAAAGAACTTGCGCCGTAAATTGGGGCGGCATAGTGTAAATGGGCCGGCATAAGCCCGCGTAATTCAAAATAGGCAGGTAGGTGGCGTGTTTTATGTTAATGACTCGTAACTCCGCGTAAATGACGTGAACGTAACTTACGCACAGCCCTATTCACGAACGACTTACGCAAACGACGGAAAATTCGACACTGTCCCAACGTCCATACTTAACATTGCCTGTGCCTCATATAGCAGGGGTAAATTTACGCCGGTCCGACGCCTTACGTAAACGACGCAAATTGATACGCCGGGCGCAACTACGTTCGTGAATCAGCGTATCTATCTCATTTGCATATTCAACGCGGCCAGAGACTTATGCCGCTTGTATCTTAGCAAAATTCCGGCGTATCTTGAGTTCTGAATACAGATACGCTGGCGCATCCTAGAACTTACACGGCATATCAACAGATACACCTACGTAACTTCTTTCTAAATCCGGTCCAGTAACTTTACTTATTTGCTCCCTTTTAGTCTCCTAAATATATAATTGAAAACATATTGTTACATCTGTTCAATACGTGAAAAAATATGCTTGCCGATCCTGCGAGAACTTCAGTGAGCATTCTTGTGCAGGGTTATCTCCAGCGGTTTTATAAGCCCTGCCCAGTTCACCTCTATGTACTACAGAATACCCCCTCCATGTTCCTAACACACTTCCCTTTCCAGGGTGACAGATTCAGGTTTAGATATGCTTCAACAAAGTTCTATTCCTTAGCAAACTATTTTCCTATCAACCGTTTAAGGCTTTAGAGGAACAGCTGTGGGGAATTGATTTATCAATAGTAACCTTCAGCATTTAGATATTGCTACAGCCTGCACTCAGACTAAATTCACATTGCCTAATATTTTGTATGTACATTTACTGGTGATTTCTAACCTGACTGACGGATGCATTTATCATCATCAATGGTATTAGGCATGGTGCTGAATGTATTTAAAACCAGATTTTAGCACTGCTGTATGTAGAAAACTGATGACTTCATAACAGGAAAATACACTAGCACCTTTGTAGGAAAATGCTTCCTTGAATATAAAGAGAGCTGAAGTCATGTTAAAGCTTTCTGGTAAATGTACATCATGTCAGGTCATGCGCACATTGGTTTTAGTTTTTTTTTATTGTGAGCCTCAGGCATGCCTGCACTTACAGTTTCAAATCATATCCCAGCAGGTATGTTCTTTGCAATTAGAGTTTGATGTGTGAATGAGAGAAGGACATTGATAAAACGTTATTGGACTATGTGCCATGGTTAGTTGGCATCTAGAACATACAGAAATTAGATGTTAGCTTGGAAAGGTTTTTCTTTCAGCTTCTAGCATAATAGATTATGTAAAATTAGTTTCAGAATTCTGATTATTAAGAAAAGTACTGCAAGAAAAGATGTATGGAGGCACACATGGGCATGAAGAATTAGATAACCTCTAGATTAAGGTTTAGCCATACCACTTTGTGTAGCTGTATCTGGCATGCCATTGTCTATGTGCATCAATATTGGGCACTCATGATACAAGCCTCAACGTCCATGTGAATGAGGCCTTATAGGTTTCCTGAAAAATTGGATAACCTTTAGATAAGTGTTTAGCCACACATATGTAGTGTGGCCACACCACTTTGTGTAGCTGTGGGAACCAGGAAGATGTGTGTGGTATGCTATTGTTTATGTGCATCAATATTGGGCACTCATGCTACGAGCCTCAGCGTCCATGTGAATGAGGCCTTATGGTTTTCCTTTTGGGTACCAAGTACATACTAATATTTCTTTTTGTATTTCTTGTTCTCCCATGACCAGGGGCGGACTGACCATTGAGGCTCTCGAGGCACTGCCCGAGGGCCCCTTGCCACTAGGGGGCCCCATCACGGTTGCCAAGGGACAGTATGTAAAAATCTGTGTTTTTTTTTTTTACATCTGTCCCTGATATGTCTGAAACCGACATGCTTTTGATGTGAAAATCCAGAGATTTTATTTTAGCTGCCCTGCCTCTGCACTGCCTCCTGGCGTGGTAGCCATCTAAAGGCCCGGGAGCCCCATAATCTTCTATTGCCCGGGAGCCTCATGAGTTGTCAGTCCGCCCCTGCCCATGACCCCCAAGTAAAATTATGGGCAAATTTTTATCTTATTTTATTATTATGGATCGAGTAAGGAGGCATTTTTTTTGTTGCTATCTCTGTTTTATTGCTGAGCTTTCCCTTCACTTCCTGTCCCATAGCCAAACAGGAAATTAAATGAAATCCCTGAAAATTAAGAGAATTCCTTGGGGACCCCTAGGTCACCAGAGCTAGTGTCCCCATTGGAAGATTTCTTGGCATTGGAAGATTTTCCCTCTATTACTTTTCTAGTAACAACTAATAATTTGGGATTTTCTTTTACTTTCAATTATATTAGTAAACAGGACAAATTGAGAGGGTAAATCTCCTTAATGGGGGCACAGAAAGTAATAAAAAACAGACAAGTGCTCTAATCCCTCTTCACTCTATCAAAAAAAGAAAAAATGTGCCTTTAATTGTACTTTAAATATGCCTTTCAGCCAGATCTAGCCTATGGCTGATGATAACAGCACTGCTGGTGGTTCTTTAACACCAATACATGTTTGTTCTTGGTTGCTACCTTGATTTTTTTTCTTAATGTGATTAACATCATCTTCTATTATAGAGTACTTTACTGAACCAGACTTTTTCTTACATGTACATCTCAGCAATTACTACAGACAGGAACATATCTCAAAGGGCTTCTGCATCTATAATATTCCCACTACTGGACTTCCTAAATTTGGAATGTTGCTCAAAATACTGAACAAGTGCAGTTTTGATTTAATTTGGTTAACAATAGATTATCTTGAAAAACAATTTACTAACTTACATAATGACCTACCCAAAAAGGAACTTATACATGTCCTAGGTCTATCCCATGCGCAGAACAATAAAGGGCCTAAAATTTGCGCATGCGCCGTACGAGCGGGAGGCTCCAAAGGGCATTTCCTTTGAAGCCTCCCACTCGTACGACGCATGCGCGGGACTTACGTCAACAGCAGCTGGGGTGGTGGGTGTTCCCATTGGAGCCTCCCGCTCGTACGGTGCATGCGCAGGACTGGCCGCCATGTCGGAGCCCTTATTCCCCACATGGCGCATGTGCGGCAGTAGGCACCATGTTGGCGTCCTCCCGCCCATACTGCGCATGCTCGGGCGCCATGTTGGAGCCCACTAGCCCAGCATGGAGACGTTTTTTAACAAACTTTTTAATAAAGTGTACATCACCAATAGTGGGGTGGAAGGTTCAATATATATATGTCCTATTGGTGGTGATGTTAATAGGTTAAACATTGAGTGTAAAGTTGTGTTTAAGTACTGTCCATCTCTGGTTGTGCAGCTTGTCTGCAGTACTGGGCGCCATATTGTAGCCCTTCCTTCCTGTCATGTGTGCAAGTTGGGGAGGCGGCCATGGACCAGAGTTGGTTTCATTTGTGTTCTTATATATAGAGGTGACACAGCGCGCTGCTCGTGCCCCTGGAAGATGAACGTAGGGCGAGCAGTGCGCTGCTGTCACCCAGGCTCCTAAACGTTCCCCCAGTGGACGAGTGCCTGAGGGTTCTTGTGTACCGGCCGGCACATTAAAATTTCAAGGCGTTTCTAAATTGTATAACTGTAAGTGCATTTTTAGCTTTTTAAATACATTTTTATACATTAACACACTATGTGGAGCTATTGATGTTTCTTGCATGGTGGGCATCGTTATTGCTGAAATATCTTGGAAACGAGATCCATTAGGACTGCAGATCTGACACTACGAGATTGGAACCTATTACACGCTGTTTCTGATCCCTTGTCATAAGGGATCATGGGATTTTGGTAAGAGGCCAATTCATAAGCTTGGTGGAGGACACGTTAATTTCTTTTGGACACATTTTTCATCAATCCGTTATGTGACACAGATGCACGGGTGTTTGACAACTTTATTGTTATTAAGGACTTTCTACTGTTAATATTTTGGACTGTATATTGATTTATTCAGAGCCATAGTTTATACTCAGCTGATGGTTTTGGATTTGTATGTCACTTGGTATATATATATATATATATATATATATTTTTTTTTTTTTTCGTTAAACCACTATTATTAATATTATTGAGGGTTTTTGAGGTGACGGTCATAACAGGTCACATCCTTGACATAGAAGTTAGCCTTTTACACATATCATTTGAGATCACTCATTTGTATATATTTGTGTTTGTTAAAGACGGTTGAGGTAGCGCGATTTATATTTTTTCTTATGTTTATTTCTTGTATGTATTGTTTACATGATAATCGCAGCACCTGGAGAGCACACACTGTAATCACGTTGTAGTTTCCCCCCCTTTTTTTCTTTCTGTTAATTTTAGCGCAGTTTCTTCCCATTTTTTAATGACCAAAAAAGTTCTCTCAATTGCTCTCAGTCAGAAAGCGCTGAATGCAAAAGAACAGCAGGGCAGATTACTGTACTTATGTCGGATATTAATTACACTGTCTCCTCTTGAGCTGCCAGTTTTTTAAGCCCAGTAGGGCTGAATAAAAAAAAGTACTAGTGTGTACTAGGCTTAACAATAATGATTTTTAATCATCTATGACAGAGTGATCATATGCAGGATGCAGGCTTTAGTTGCAAAATTAGCCTTTAGCCAGCAGATGGCTTTGTAGATACTACTACAACATAACAATTGTAGTGTTTAGCACTGTAGTTGTCAGATACAGTTACAATATAAAAAATATATATATATATAAAAAAAAAACAAGAAGTGTTCTTCTATTAGATTTTACTGTTGTCCATATCCTCTGATTTTGTACCTGTTATTACAGAAAGCAAGGGGGATGCCACACCATTTGATACACAGCTCAGCACATATTATAAAGAAAATTGCCATTTGGAGGGGCAAATCCCCTAGAATCAAGTTCTCGAGACTGACCCTACCCAAGCACAAAGGAGGTGTAGCCTTACCCGACCTTAGGAAATATCATCAAGCTGCCCTGTTGACGAGAATTGTAGATTGGAATATACATCACACAGTTAAAGACTGGGTCACCCTTTGAACAAGCACAGGTCCCCCATGGACTAAAAAATATGCCTTGGATCAATCCTAAATATCATACAAATGCTATCAAATCTCACCCCCTTATTGGTCCTACATTAGAAAGCTTCAAAAATACTTTTAAAAACAAAACTCCCTCACCTTGGCTCAGCCCTCCTACACCGCTCCAACATAATCCTGACTTTCCGCCAGGCACAGAAAAGTTGTTCCCATCACATCAGTGGCCATATAGAGACATCCTGGCAAAACACTTCTTCAAACATGGAAAAATACTCTCTAGAGAAGACATATTAAAAGACATCAAACCATCCCTCCTATCACATTGGAACTATATATAAATCAGACACTTCCTAAATAAAAAAGACAGTGTTCATCATTGGACCAGACCTCTCACTTTATTAGAAACTCTCTGCAGTAAAACATCCCCCCTCAGGCACATTATCTCGACAGTCTACAAATCATTATTTGAGGAAAACGCTGACTTCTCCAGCTTATCTTGTAAAGCATGGGAAAGAGATTTAAACATAGACTTGACTGAGGATGACTGGGAGACAATATACCTATATGCTCATAAAGGTTCATTGAATGTGGCCACACAAGAAAGTGGTTTCAAGATTATAACCAGATGGCATAGAACCCCCACAATCCTCCACAAAATTTCACCTCTGGTTTCTGATAGATGTTGGAGATGTAAAAGAGAGGAGGGCTCTATGCTACACATATGGTGGTCATGCCCTTTAATTCAATCTTTCTGGGTAGCGGTGCATGAAACCATTAAATTGATTACATCATCAAACTTAAGTTTCACCCCTGCTCAGTATTTATTACATTTCAGTTTTATGCCTAGATATCAGTATTTGAAATCACTTCCTATGTTCATGATAAATGCGGCACGACATTGTATCACCTCTCACTGGAGATCTCCTCATACACCAACGAAGGCAGAACGGTTCAGGAGAATTAACAACATGGAAAGAGTTGAGGAACTCATAAGTATATCCCAAGAAAAAATTACCACATTCTATGCTACCTGGCTCAATTGGACAACTTTTAAGGATTCCCACCATTACAAATCTATTGTAAAGTAAAACTTCTCATGACTGCTGTTCTTTTTTTTTTAATCTTTTTTTTCTCCTTTTTTTTTTTAAATCTTTCCCTTCCCCCTTCCCCTACACGAATGCGCTTGTCTAAACACCTATACTGTTCATTCATTCTAAATTGAACATAATGAAGGTAGATCTGTAATTTGTATGCTTCCATGAAAGTTATTGTTTGTAACTTCTACATGATTGTCTTCTTCTGATGTATACAATCTTTCATTGTGATGATACTTTTATAAATGTACAATGTATTATGCTTTATTGTTCTCCCAATAAAGATTCTTTGTGAAAAAAAAAAGAAAATTGCAAACTGCCAGGTGAGATTGTTTTATTGCAGGAGAGACATAGCATGTCTCTTCTGCAATAAAGAACTTGCCTGTTCACATTTTGTTTACTTTATTTCAGCTTTAATATTTTTTTGGGGGAAAGGCATATAACATACATATCTCTGTATATGTGCACATAACATTGGTAAACTGTTCATTATTCACAGGAGAGGGCAGCAAAAACTGATGCTGATCACAGCCTGTTAGAACATCTGAAAAAACAGAAGCCTACATCAAGAGATGTACATCTTTTATGATAGCGCCATGCAGAATTTCCACACACGCAGTGATTTATGTATTAGGCAGCTTGCCATTTAATTTTAAATAGCCTACGCATATCTTGTCATATTATCTGCTTTAGCCCACAGTCTATTTGCTGATTTGCATCATCTAGCAGTACACATCAGTTTAATGGCAGGTTTCTGATGTGCTTACTAATAGAGAATTTACAAGCTGTAAACTAATTCTATGTCACATGTACAATGCAAAGCATCTTATGACCAAGTGATGGAACAGATTTTCTTCAGTAAACTGATGTACATTAAAAATCTAAATTTAAAAAGCAACAATATACGAAACGAAAAATCAATCTTGATGTTACCAAAAAGTACACCGCTGCTGCTAGAGTTGGAAAAACTACTCAATGATACCTGTATTTAGTGTTTGATATAAAGCCATGCACATTTCTCACACTGCTTCGGGGTGAGGCTGCAGTATTCTGCCCCATGTTTCTTATCTGTACAACTTGCGTCATCCTTTATGGAGGCTGTAGTACTCAGAGAGGATGCTCTCCAATACAATGTACAACTGAACATTGTAGTGCCCCAAGCATGGATTCTGCACTTCATCTGGATTTCTCATAGGTTTTAGAAACAATAAACCAATGAGAGTTGTTTTGTGTAGAATAAAAACAAAGAACAAAAAATGTTGTGTAATCCAGACATCGTGGTTCATTCATTTTCTTTGTTTTTGCTTTTATTTCTCTAAGGCCACGTACACACGATCAGACCGGTCTGATGAAACTGGTCTGCAGACCAGTTTCATCGGACCAATTCGATGGTGTGTACGGCCTATCGGACCGTTGTCCGTTGGACCAAAGTTTTAAAAATTGCTTTAAAATCTGTCCGACGGACAGATTCGATGGTCAGTACGCAAAAGCATCAGACCAAAAACCCGCGCATGCTCAGAATCAAGTCGACGCATGCTTGGAAGCATTGAACTTAGTTTGTCAGCACGTCATTGTGTTCTACGTCACCGCGTTCTGGTCTGATCTGATTTTTGGTCCGATGGTGTGTACACACATCAGACCATCAGACCACTTCAGCCTGGTCCAATGAAAACGGTCCGGTCTGATCGCGTGTACGTGGCCTTAATTTTCACCTGGTATTATTGCCAACACTCACTGCACTTCAATTAAATCCATTGTTAATCATTTTGCATTTGAAATTTATAGATATCATATTTTCTATCAAACCCCTGATGAAGAAGACAACACTCATCTCAGAAATGCATCAGTCTCAGGAAGTTGTATCTTTCACTGCATTTTGTGTATACATTGTAACCATGTGCAATATTTAATATATGTTTAATATATAAATGTCAAACAAAACTTCACTATTTTCTATTGTCTGTGTTTGTGCCCTTAAAGTCCGACCCTAGGGGTCTTTCTCTTTGTTCCTAAAAAGATTTCTATTCCTATTCCTAAAAAAAAAAAAGCCATGACACACTGTTGTCACCACCAGGATGGGGAGGACTCCACTGCCGCCCTACTTGTATACAAGCGCTTTATATTCAGCTGAAATTGAGAACATCCATTTGGGGATCGTACTCCCAGCTGGGCTTCGTCCATCCATCCCACAGAATCGCTCTGATGACCAGCCAGCATACTGCCCTGATATCAGCATAATACAAGCCTACTTTGACTCTCAGTGGTGTAAGCCAGCTGAAGTCAATTGGTTCCGGTAAGCCTGCATTGCTTTCGGTGGTGGGAACAACTTACTGTAGTGGAGAAGCTATTTAACATTCACCAATCATCAGATTGACTTATTTTCACACCAAGATTTACAATCTTTATTTTATATTTATTTATTATTTTTTATTCACTTAATATAATTTTTTCCCTTCACGGGAGATCATTATACCTGGCATCCATTTGCCACTAATTGATTCATGTTTGTCCAAGAAATTAATTATCACTGTCTGTTGGCATATGTGTTTTATGTATATGTGTGAAATCGCATTCATCAGTAGTTGAACATACTATTTAACACACTAATAGAATATTCTGTTTATCACTCACTAGTCACTTAGGCCCAGATTCACAGAGCGATTACGCCTGCGCAACAGGAGATGCGCGTGCGTAAGTCTAAATGTGCGCGTGCGTTTCGTTGCGTGGCATCCCCAGAACGAGATACGCCAAAAATTGTCCCGCGTAATTTCGTTAGACTGGCGCATCCTTCCGCGCAAAAGTGCGATAGACACACCATTGATTTGCTAGTCAAATATGCTAATGAGGGAGTTGCAGGGATCCACAAAAAAACGTTGTTGCTGCGCAGGCTACGCAATGTGCGCAACAGCAAAATGTTCTGTCTAAAATTAGAGCACATAAAAGGTGGTCTAAAATTTGAAAAAACGTCTACATCTCACAGAAAGCAACACCGTTAGTGAGGAGCAGACCACACACACGTGTTGCACTACAATTTGACTGCCAACATGCCAGGGGCATCGTCGCTCATAGCTGCACTACTGACTTTAGATGAGCAAAGAAGGAGGAGGGCACGGAGGATGGCACGGGAGAGGATATACCGTACCCGCATAGACCTGTTTGGCATGAGTGATTCTGAGGTGTATCGCATCTTCAGATTCACCCCTCATGCCATCCTGGAATTAACCACAACCCTGCAGGAGGACATCACCAGCCCAACACACCGCTCACATGCAGTGCAGCCACTGGTGAAGGTCCTGGCAACACTCCATGTCCTTGCCAGTGGCTCTTTTCAGCGTACAAGTGGAGTGGTGGCTGGGATGTCACAATCCTCCATGAGCAGATGTGTGCACCAGGTTGTCCCTGCAATCCTCAGACGCATGGCCAACCAAATCATTAAACCCACCACTGAGGAGCTGCGACTGAAGGCAATGACAGATTTCTACAGAATTGCCAGGTTCCCACGCACCATCGGGGCCATTGATTGCACACATGTGGCACTACAGCCCCCCTGGAGACAGAGCACATGTACCGCAATCGGAAGCATTGGCACTCCATCAACGTACAGGTGATAGTTGATGCCCAAGGCCTCATATGGCACGTCCGTGCCAAACACCCCGGATCCAGCCATGACAGCTACATATACAATCAATGCCACATCCGAATGGAATTCGATCAGAATGTGTATGGGAACACCTGGCTGGTTGGTGAGTGACATGGGAGTCAGGCATGACTATCCCCTCCCGTGATGCACACCTCACAAGTGGCACATGCATGACTAACATGCTCCTGTCTTTTCCCTTACAGGTGACTCTGCATATCCACCCCATCTCATGACTCCTATCCGAAACCCCCAAACCCCAGGAGAGGAAAGATACAATCAAGCACACATCAAAACCCGTGCAGTGGTGGAGCGCACCTTTGGCCTCCTGAAGTCACGTTTCCGATGCCTGGATAAGTCTGGGGGTACACTGTTGTATTCCCCAAACTTTGTGTGCCATATCATCGCTGCATGTTGCATGCTGCACAATTTCGCAGTGAGGAAGGGCCTGCAGGTTGAGCTACGTGATGACCTGACCCCCCAACCAGACAATCAACCCCTAACCGAGGATACCCCGTCTTCTGAGGGAAGAGCAGTCAGGAGGCAGCTCATATTGGGCATCTTTGCACGTTAAACACACACATTAATCATGGCACAATGAGAATGCATGCATGCACACCACTGTGGTCCCTAGCACACACACCCCACATCCTCATCAAATTGTATTGGCACCAGTCCACCATGCAGGACTGGTGAGCAGTAACGCCACGTCAAGGCTCCAATTATGTCACTGAACATTCATACACCAATCACACGGACCTGAGGATCACTTCTCCCTGGTCCTGGGGAACCCTTCTCCACCAAAATTGAGGATGACACCCCTTTTCCAGCAGGAATGTCACCCCCACATTCAAACAGCATGCACAACCCAAAATTTACAAAAAATGTCAGCAAAAAAAAAAAAAAGGCAAAAAATGTCAGCAAAAAAAAAAAAAGGCAAAAAATGTCAGCAAAAAAAAATAAAAAAGGGGGAAAAATAAATTATTGCCCTCTGCGTGAGCCACGCCTGGGGCGCCCCCGGCCACGGCCCCGCCCCTCAGGGGAGACTCATGGGGGAGGGGCAAACCCGGGGAAGGAGGAGCAGCCCCCGATCTCTGCCCACCTGGCGGCCTGCCCTCCAAGGCCACGGCAATTCTGTCCAGGGCAGCACCAAGTGTTGCCGTGTTGGCCTGGATAGCCTGGGTAAGGGCCCTCACATCCTGCCCAACGCCTGCTGATGTAGTCTGCAGTTCGTTTAGGCAGGTTGTGAAAGCCCGGGAGTGGGAGTCCAGGTTACCCAGCGTATCCTTGATGGAGGACAGGCTCTCCTCCATCCGCCCCAAAGTCTGGCTGACCTGTCCCATATGGCGGGTCTGGAGGGCCTGGTCCCTTCTCAGAGTGGCGGGCAGGAGATTGGGCGCCCCCCTGGTGGTCTGGGATGAAATCCTGCCTCCAGCTGATGGTTGTGGCCGGGGAGAAGGGGAGGCCCTTGTGAGGGGAGCCATGTTGGGGGAGGAGGGGGGGGCTCCCCCTTAGGGAGGGCAGGCTTCTGCCAGCCAGAGGGGAAGAGTCCGCAAAAACCAATCGTCCAGTGCCTGACTCCTCCTCCTCATGATTATCCTCCTCCTCATGATTATCCTCCTCCTCATGCTTCCCCTCCTCCTCATGATTCCCCTCCTCCTCTTGAACCTCCTCCGCGGACTCCGGCCTTGTTGGGGGGGCCTCATTAGGCTGCTGTCCTGGGGTTGGTGCGGTCAGCCCAGATGGCCCTGCACCCTCCTGCACATCTGTGGATGACACAAAACATTCACAGGTTGGAGGATCCACACACTTGGCACATATTCCCTTTCACCCCCTCCCCCACACATGCTACACACCTGATAGAAAAAAAAACCTTACCTGGCACCACGGGGACCGGACTTGTGTTAAAGCCTGGCAGGCCCTCCACTTCATGCCGGTGAAAGGTCAGGGCCACCGCACGCTCCGTCGCTGTCAGACTAATACGGCATGGTGGGCCCCCTCCTGTGCCCCTGGCATGGGCATGCATTGCGGCCAGTTTCTTTTTGACCAGACGCCGGAGGTCGTTGATTTTTTTGTCAATACCAGACCTGGTCCGTGTCTCCCCCTCCCCCGATGAATTGACCTGCTCAGTGATCCTATCCAAAATCTCCCTCCTCCTGGCCGGGGTGGTGTTGGCACTCTGCGGGCCATGGAGGTAACGCCCATACTCGCTAATGGCCCGGGCAAGAATTCTTTTTTCCCCCACAGTAAAATTCAGCTTTCTTTTTCTCTCAGTCATACTTCCAAAAACAATCAGTCCCAGTCAACAAAATTCACTCACACAAACAAGCACAAACAATCACAAAAAAACACACACAGAGAGAAAACTACTCAGCAAGAAACTGTCACAAAACAATATAAACAAAAAAAAAACAGCAAGAAAAAAAACCAACAGAAATATATCAATCAAACAAACAGTCTCTCAAACACTTATCAAAAAACACTTTCACAAATATACCAACAAGCACTTGATCACACAGAACACTAATCTGACAACTACAAAACACACCGCAACGAACAACAGGAACAAAAGCACTTGGTTAAATGGGAAGGGACACAAAGGGATGTACTTTTGCAATGCAAGTGCGTTTGTGTGTGTCTATTTATGCTGTCTGCGTGGTTCACAACGTTGCCCTAGTCCATTTTCAATTTCACTGATTGCGCCGCTCCCGAGTTGTGAGCATGCGCACAGCGGAGCTGACATGGTCTCCTTCACGCGCGCATGCGCGAGCCGGCCGGCCCTTCATTTGCATGGGGTCACGGCTCATTTCAATGTAACACGCCCACGTCCCTCCCAATTTGTATTACTCCTCCTTACGCCTCAGAAAAAACGTTACGCTTGCGCAATTTCCTGCGCAAAAGCTACGAGAATAGGGTGATTACGCGGCAAAATTGCGCAAGTCTAACGTAAAGGCGGTGCGCTACGCCGGTCCAATAATGCGCAGATGTACCTGAATCTGGGCCTTAGTGTCTTTCCCTGAATTATCCAGGGTCTTTATTTGGTTTCACAATTTTATTTCACTTTTTTTGTGTGTCTTAGACTATCATTAATAGATAGTCATTTCAAGCGCTACACAATTTTCCACGTCACCACCAGGATGCCCACCCTGAGCAATGAATTGCTGTCTCTGCTGAAACAAAAAATAATAATAAGTATAGATATGAAGTAGCTGCAAAGAGAGTGAAGGAGATCTGCAGAAAAGAAATGAAAAGATGATTAAAAAGGTATTTCCTAAAATCATTCTATTTTCTTTATTATGCACCATGCTTTAGCATCAAGTTAGTGCCATCAAGTGAGGGTTTATATATACTTTAAAGTGGTTGTAAACCTCAGACATGAGAGGCAAACTGTTGGCGCTCGCTATAAAAATCCTGTATCCTCCTCATAAGCTTGCACATAATGAAAGGGGAGGCACAATTTGCCATCTTTGCCCTGGGCAAAGGGGGACAGGGGGGGAAGCTCCAGCACACAGCCTGTGATTGACTGCCTCAGTTCTGTTCCTGTGCGTTGGTTAAAATGGGGGTAGGGTGTGTTGTCCCTTCCCTCCAAGCAGCTGTCAGAGCTCTCCTGACTGAACCCCTTTTTTTCCTGACAGCTCAGGTAAGCTTTATAATCTCTGGACTGGAATGGATGTACTGTATATAAGAGAAGACTGCGGATAAACTGGTACAACTTATGTAGGAGGATTTGTTAAATCTCTATGTATTGCCTGAGGTCATATCACTGGGTATATGTAAGGGTTTACAACCACTTTAATGTTAGAATTATTTACAAAAATTATGAATATGAAAAAAGACACTGGTCTTTCTAGTGTGATTGCGTGATTTTTATTATTTAACAATCTCAGGTGATACAACTTCTGGGGGAGAAAGTTCCAAAGTTGTACTGCTCTAACAGCAAGGAACCCCTTTCTGCAATATAACATTAAAATTCCTGAGCCGCCTGACGAGTCGCCCTGTGAACCGGCTCTTACTCTTTTCCCAAAAGCCTAACTGTAATCTATGTAAGTGATCCTCATACTGTAGATCAGGGGTGCCCAACCAGTGGCCCGTGGGCCACATGTGGCCCGCGGAGCTTTTTGATGTGGCCCGCGACCTCCTGCTCTGGGATGGAATAGAATACTGTTATTAAAAGGTAAGTTTATTACTAAAATCACAATGTATTTATGGGCATATCTGTTTTGCAGTGGTTACCAGTGTTGCTCACGAATATTCGAATTGCGAATATTCGGCTCGAATATTGCATATTCGAGAAATCGCGCAATATCTCGAATATTGCGCCGAATATTCGCAATGTCGAATATTCGGATTTTTCTCAAAACATTTTTAACACAGATCACATGCTAGTGATCTCCATCGACGTGTAAAAGCAATGGTGGTATGATTAGAGGGACCCTGGGCCGAGTAGCGCATGTGATCCTTTTATGCTGCCGAATATTCGCAATGCGAATATTCGGCAATAGCAATATTGCGCGATTTTTTTCCCCGCCCTTCATTCACATCAGAGCCAATCAGAGTTCCATTTCCACAGGTGTCAGAGGTTAGCAACCTCCACATCAACCAATAGGAACCTGCCTCACGACCATTATATAAACTAAGTCCCAGCATGTGCTCATTGCAGATTCACAAGGTGGATATAGAGGGAGAAGTGTTTCTGTGCTCTGTGTTATATTGCATCAGCATTGCAGTGCCTTTCAGTTCTGTGCTCCTGTTCTGTTCATTTCAGTATTAGCAGCTGCTAGTGCTTATATTTCTAAACTGCTTTTTTAAAAGCAAGAAGATACCAAACAGCTTTTTTTAAAGCTACTATTTGTGTGTTTGTGTTCCAGTTTCATTTAGTGTTAGATAGATAGGTTTGAGTGTACTTGTACCTCTGTAAGCTAGCTAGCTTAGTTTAGTGTGTTTATTTAGTTATCTGTTTTATAAAAAAAAAAAAAAAAAAAGTTATTTTTAGTTTATTCAGATCTCTGGCTCTGCTGTGTTAGCAGAGTCACTGTTCTATCTATATTAGTTTCTTTATTGCTTTTATTCGTTGCCCAGTCAGTTTTTGTCTGTTGTCTGTCAGTCAGTTAGTTAGTTTAAAAAAAAAAAAAAAAAAAATTTAAAAAAATGTACCTTTCGTTTAATTGTTGTTTAGTGGCATAGCTACTAGGTGTTTGTCTGCGTGCCTGTTTTTTCTTTTATCACATTTACCCCCCCCCCAATAAAGTTTACCCACCCCCCCATATCAGCATGAGCAGCATCCGTGGTCGTGGCAGCAGGGGTAGGGGAGTTACTCCCAGTGCTGGGTCGCTGCCAGCACGGGGTACCTCTCGCGCCCCTACTACTGGTAGAGGATCGGGTGGAAGGGGAGTCCGCCTCATCCGGGAGTTTTTCACTTCGGGCAGCCGCCCGATATTGCCTTCCCAGGCTCCAGCAGTGGTGGAGTACATGGGGCACAGCAGTGCCACTCAGTCATCACCAGTAGCCACACCAAGTAGCACCACCACCATCAGTACACCGGTGCCTTTAGTACCCAGCCCCAGCGAGTCCAGCCTCATGCTGTTTGAGGGTGAAAGTGACATGGATATCTTGGGGGAGGCCCTCGATCATGCAGACATAGATTTATGTGCTGATGGTCAGGACCTTTTTGAAGGGTTAATGGAGGAGGAGGAGGATGGGGTACTGGCTGTCAGTAGCCCAGAGACCTCCCTTCATGGTGGTGCTGGTGGTTTTCTGCAGGAAACACCAGCACCTAGTCAGACCCATGCGTCTGTGAGGGGACATTGGAGCCAGGCTAGCGGCTCCATGTCAGATGTCTCCTTCAGACCACCACATGTCAGCCTGGGTCTGACATATCTGGGGGCGAAGAGGAGGGTGACCCAACATGGGTGCCACCTGCCTCGTCGGTTCACAGCATCAGTGACGACGAGGAAGGTAGGCACCCTGGGGAAACGGTGCGCCAGGTCACCAGGGAGACCAGCGTCAGGGTCTCCACTGGTGATGGCAGCAGGAGGTGTCAGCAGCAGCAGCAGCAGCAGCAGCAGGCAGCTCCACCTGTGCGCACCGAGTCCCAGCAGGTGGAAGTCATCGTCACCCCATCTGACAGGAGGGCGACGCTGAAGTCACCTCTCTGGGCCTACTTCACCTTGGTAGCAGATAACCCGACAGTAGCCATCTGCCAGCTCTGTCGTGCCAAGGTGAAGAGAGGGAAGTGTTTGGCTCGGGTGGGTACCACGGCACTCAACCAGCACCTGCGGATTAACCACTGGCAGGAGCATGACCAGATGAAGCGTGCTGGTGGTAGCAGCGCCACCACCACAAGTGTGCAGGGTACAGCAGCCCCTGCCACAGCTTCATCGGCTACCAGCAGGTCATGCCCCCCCGCTCCCTCTAGTAGAGGTACTGGTACCGGCAGCCAGACCTCCACATCATCACCCTCCTCTTCGGTGTCCCGCACTGCTGTCCGGCGCCAGGCGTCTCTTTCTGACGCCCTTTGAACGCAACACTCCCTTCCCCCCTTCAGACCGACGTGTGCGTTCCCTCAATGGGCTCCTGGCAAGGGTTATTGCCCAACATCTGCTTCCCTTTAACATAGTGGACTGCAACCCCTTCAGGCAGATGTTGGAGCAGGCCCAACCCCAATGGCGTGTCCCCAGCCGCCATTTCTTTGCCAGGACTGGTGTCCCTGCCCTACACCAGCACATTGTGCAGAATGTAACCCTGTCGCTGGATCATGCTGTCAGCAACAGGGTGCATCTGACAATGGATGGCTGGACCAGCAGGCATGGGCAGGGGCGCTACATAAGCTTCACGGCCCATTGGGTTTCCCTCCGAGGCGCGGGGAGGGGATTGGCGGCATCTGATTTTGTGGTGCCGCCCCGGGGTGTCCAGGGGAGAAGTGCTGGTCTCCCTCAAGCCACTGTCTCCGCAGCTGCTGAGCCTCCCAGCAAGCGCCCCCGTAGCTATTCAAGTGTGGGGCACGTGCGCTGTCAGGCCGTGCTCCAGCTTGTTAGTTTAGGGGAACGGAGACACACTGGACGAGAAGTGCTGAGCGCACTTCAGGCTCAGGTCCAGAAGTGGCTGACACCCCGAAGGCTCCAAGCAGGTCTGGTTGTCTGTGACAATGGCAGCAACCTCCTCTCCGCCCTCCAGGCTGGCAGTCTGACACACGTGCCCTGTCTGGCACATGTCCTCAACCTAGTGGTGCAGAAGTTCCTGCGCACCTATCCCGGTTGAGTGACATTGTGCTAAGGGTACGCAGGATTGCCAGCCACTTCAGGCGCTCCCCAACCGCTACCGCGTCCCTGTCAAAGTTGCAGCGGGACAACAGCCTGCCCCTTCACAGGCTGATTGTGGACAGTGTGACGCGGTGGAACTCCAGCCTCTACATGCTGGAGAGGTTGTGGGAGCAGCGAAGGGCGGTGAAGGAGTACCTGCTGGAGCAAGGCACTGGCGGGCCATCACAACACACACTCCCGTACATCACCAGTCTGGAGTGGGGGCAGATACACAGGTCTGCCATGTGTTGGCCCCTTTTGAGCAGGCGACCAAGATGGTGAGCAGGGAGCATGTCGGCCTCAACGACGTGCTCCCTATAGTGTTCCTGCTGGACAGGGCACTAGATCGCCTGCTCGGAGCTGGGGAGAGTGCCTTGGTGGAGCAGGAGGAGGAGGCAACACTGCTCCACCAAGACCAGGCCCAGGACGAGGAGGAGGAGGAGGATCATGATGATGATCAGGAGGTGACTGGTGGCGTCCTGGAGTCAGGGCCTGGTCAGGAGGGAGAGCCGGTGTTGGGGGCACCGATAGTCCGGGGGTTTGGCATGACTGACCGCGAACAGCAGCGCCTCCATGACGAGGAAGCGGACGTCATGGACCCAGGCAGCCATGAGGAGTCACAGCGGGCTGTGCTCTTCCCCATGGCTGCCCACATGCTGAGATGCCTCAGGAGGGACCCCCGGGTTAAAGCCATCAAGGAGAGGGACGAGTTTTGGCTGGCCACCCTTGTAGATCCCAGATTTAAGGGAAACTGGAGCAGTTCCTCCCAGCCAGACGGAGGCCCCCGGATGGAGGAACTGCAGGCATGCCTAGTCAGCCGTTTTGAGCAGGCAACTCCGCGGCCTCCAGTTGTCCCCCCTCATCTCACCCAGCAGGTGGCTGCACCCAGCAGCAACATCAGCAGCCGAGCAGGGACCTAATGGGTGAGATGAGGATGTTCATGCAAACTGAGCGACCAGTACCAGCAGCAGCAGCAGCAGCAGCAGCAGCAGTCACCACCAGCGGCTGGCCCACATGGTGGCAGACTACATGGGGTCCGTCAGTGCTTCTGACAGTATGAGCACCGACGACCCCATGGAGTACTGGGTTGCCAGATTGGACACCTGCCGCGAGCTCGCTCAGTATGCGCTGGAGTTATTGTCTTGCCCCCCCTCCAGCGTACTATCTGAGCGGACATTCAGCGCGGCAGGTGGGGTGGTCACGGACAAGAGGACCCGTCTGTCCACAGACTCCGTGGACAGACTCACATTCATCAAAATGAATGAGTCCTGGATCGGCGGTGACTTTCTGGCACCCGCCGTCGTTCAGGGCGCTGAATGGTCCCTTGTCAGTTAGCAATACCTCTCCTATCTCTTTTTATACCAGGGGTGTCAAACTCAATTTCATCGTGGTCCGCATCATCAGCATTATGGTTGCCCCTCAAAAGGGCCGGTTATATCTGTAATATTATATGTCCAGCGCATCCCCTCCCCTTACATTAGATGTCAAAGGCCACCCCACCATCCTACCCCACCATCAGAAGTGGAGTTCCCCCTCTCCCTTACATCACAATGCATCCCCCTTTCCTTATGCTGCTGCTGGGAAGAAGGTGGATATTTTTTTTTTTTTTTGAAAAAGCCTGTGGCGTGCAAAACACAACCCAAAAACTCCACCCGGTGCCACAGCTACTTAAGGCCTGTGTCATTCTGCTTTTCAAATGTAATCACCATGCTAATGCAATTTCAAGCTTTTGTAATTTTGGCACTATATGGGCTCCTACTGCTAATGCCAAAAGGCTGAGTGATTATGTACCGATATATTACTCATACTGGTGCTGTCACCTTTTGTCTGTGAGATTTGCCACTTTCTTACTACTGCTGGTGCTGCTGCCACCTCTTCCACGACCACGAGTGAAAAAAACACTTAATTGTGTACTGGTACTACTATGCTGCTGCTGCTGCCAGTGCTCAGATACTTATGTGTCAAGTTCTTTGGCACTATATGCTACAATTATCAATGCTGCTGCTCCTATGCTGCTGCCACCTCTTCCACGACCACGAGTGAAAAAAACACTTAGTTGTGTACTGGTACTACTACTATACTGCTGCTGCTGCCAGTGCTCACTTACCTATGTGTCAAGTTCTTTGGCACTATATGCTACAATTATCAATGCTGCTGCTCCTATGCTGCTGCCACCTCTTCCACGACCACGAGTGAAAAAAAAACACTTAATTGTGTACTGGTACTACTATGCTGCTGCTTCTGCCAGTGCTCAGATACTTATGTGTCAAGTTCTTTGGCACTATATGCTACAATTATCAATGCTGCTGCTCCTATGCTGCTGCCACCTCTTCCACGACCATGAGTGAAAAAAACACTTTATTGTGTACTGTTACTACTACTATACTGCTGATGCTGCCAGTGCTCACTTACCTATGTGACAAGTTCTTTGCCACTATATGCTACAATTATCAATGTTGCTGCTGTGCTGCTGCCACCTCTTCCACGACCACGAGTGAAAAAACACTTTATTGTGTACTGTTACTACTACTATACTGCTGATGCTGCTGCCAGTGCTCACTTACCTATGTGACAAGTTCTTTGGCACTATAAGCTACAATTATCAATGCTGCTGCTCCTATGCTGCTGCCACCTCTTCCACGACCATGAGTGAAAAAAACACTTTATTGTGTACTGTTATTACTACTATACTGCTGATGCTGCCAGTGCTCACTTACCTATGTGACAAGTTCTTTGCCACTATATGCTACAATTATCAATGCTGCTGCTCCTATGCTGCTGCCACCTCTTCCACGACCACGAGTGAAAAAAACACTTAATTGTGTACTGGTACTACTATGCTGCTGCTTCTGCCAGTGCTCAGATACTTATGTGTCAAGTTCTTTGGCACTATATGCTACAATTATCAATGCTGCTGCTCCTATGCTGCTGCCACCTCTTCCACGACCACGAGTGAAAAAAACACTTTATTGTGTACTGTAACTACTATACTGCTGCTCAGATACCTATGTGACAAGTTCTTTGCCACTATATACTACTATTAACCACTACTGCTGGTGTCAAGTCTTGGCCAACTGTTTAGATACTATATATGACTATTACAACTACTGCTTGTAAATGTTGTGTGTGTGATTATTAGTTTATATTTGAATACTACTGCTGCTGCCTTCATGCTGGTTAATGCTTCATGACCTCTCTGGCACAGCGGATCCACCAACAGCCTCCGCTACAAGCTACCAGACCGGATCGTAACAGCAAGTGTGACTAAAACAATGAACTTTATGTTAAACCCTGGTTTGCGGCCTGTTGATGTTGATGTGGATGTTGATGTGTGAAGTTAGATGTGTTGAAAAACCTAACAATCTAAGAAAGAAAGGAAACATTTGACAAAAAAAACTTTTTTTATTAAAATAAAACAAATAATCAAACATGATTCTTCATTTTCTTGTGGTCTTCTCCCATCAGAGCCAAAATGTCTCCTTGGCGTTGAAACAGCTGCTCATTTTGAGAAATTAAAAATTGCATCTTCCGTTCGTTTGCTTGTATTTTGGCTGCAATGTTTTCAAGTTCGGTTTTTCTGTCAACCATCTTTTTTAAAACTGTTAGGATAAAAGAAAAAAACATTTGGATTTCAAAGAGCGTTACAAAATCAATATAATATTTATGTTGCTTATTAAACAATCATTATCATGTCTATACAATTGTTATGTGTCTAGCACATATACTTGTATCATAAATACCATATTATTGTTGTGAAATCTGACGGGTAAGCTTTAAATGCTGTCCTTTTTTTTTCTACATCTTATTAGGTGGTCTTGCATAGCAAGATCACTTACTATTCTCTCACATATATATTATTATTCTTATTCTTATAGCCAAATTTACCACCCTAACTCCTCCCACAGTTTTTACGCTACATAGACGAGTCATATATCAAAATGAGCAGATTGTTCCCGAATAGTGGACCATTACTTTGTGGAACGTTTCGCCAAATCGTTTGCGAAATATCGTTGTTATTATGGCAAAATTTTCCCATAGAAATGAATGGTGAAGCTTAGAGTGTGAGATTTTTAAAAATGAAAAATCATTACAAGATTTCAAAACTGCGACCACTCCCTCATTTTCAGGCCGACCTACACAAATCTTATATCAAAATGTTCAGCTGTCCCTGCTGCTACTGCACGTGTCGACGGCTAAGTGATCGGTCAAATGGTTTTCAGGATACAGACATTTGATTGCAAAACACGCAGGTCAGTCCATAGCAACCAGTCCATTGCAAACAGTTTTTGAAGGGGCTAATAGGATGGCGCAGTTTTGATGGGATAGGTTTTGATGGAGCAGTTTTTAATGGATCAATGGATAGACACATTGTTGCATCACATTTACATCTGCAGGGGCACCGTCTCCCGTCTGGAGTATTGGTGAAGGCAAGAACACGTCACACAATTTCCTTAGAAATATTACCATTTCTAGTTTTTGAAATGTTATTAATCTTTGTGCACATATTTACCCTCCTGACCGTAGGTCACAGGAAGAGTGTCATCCTCCTGCTCCTCTTCTCCTACACCACCAGAAGTTTGGGGGGGGGGCGGGTTGCAGCTCCTCGTCTTCCTCCTCCACAGGAGCTGTGGCTGACGAGTTGGAGGGCCCTGGATGCTCCTCATTACTCTCCTCCTCTGCATCCTCCTCCTGCTCCTCCTCCTCTACATCCTCCTCTGCGGCCTGTCGCCTTTTGCGTTTATGGCGCACAGATGGTAGAGCAACATCTATAATAACACAATGTCCGTATATGTGAAAATGTTTTATAATAACATATGCAAATTCTGTGAACTCTGCTGTATTGTATATGAATACAAATAAATTTATATAGACAGTTAACCAATGGGACAATGTTATATTAAAGGGTCTTGCGGGCACTACAGGGGACTGAGTGTGAGCTGGGCTGACACCATGGTAAAATGAACTGTTTTTGTCTCCTTTGTTTTGTTCAGACGATCTCATGTTAAAAAAAGGGCCTGATGGATCACACGGGATTACTATGACAAGCCCACGCCTAACACAGGAATTTAGTGGGAATCTATATATATAAAACTCAACGTGTGTGTGTGTGTGTGTGTGTGTGTGTGTATGTACAGTATGTATGTATGTACCAGCATCGCGTCCAAATGGCTAAAGATATTTACATGAAACTTGGCACACAGGTTACTTATATGTCAGCCACAAACATAGGATAGGTGGTTTAACCCTTACCCACCCCCATTTGCCATGGTCAGGGTTTTTCTTTAAAGTCCCATTCTACTCTATGGAAAATACATGTTACTTCATAACAGCTGTAGATATTTCGATAACACTTGGTCATATGTTACTTTTACGTCCACTTAAAGTATAGGATCGTTAATTTATCCCTTAACTACCCCCATTTGTGAGGGTTGGGGTTTTTGTTTAAAGTCCCATGCAAAGCAATGGGAAAAGTATGTTCCCACATAACTTCTGCGTTCCTGTCGGCTGTCCCATGTCTTTTTTCAACAGTACTATAAATACCTTGGCTGGTGGTGGTGATATATGTTACCACAACATGGCGTCTGGGTTAACAACATCTGCCCTACATTAATTACATATGACCTTACATAACTGTCACCAAAGGAGCTGCGGTGGCTCAATGCGATTGGCACTGCGCTGACAAGCCATTCACCTCTGCAGCTAGGGGTTCGGATCCCGCTCTCGGCTACATGTGAATTGAGTTTGGTGGTCTCAGCCCGGCACCCGGTGGGAGTGCTATGCGAGGTAAGCCTGCGCTTAGTACGCCCACCCCCCTCCCACAAAAACCACCACACTTACACACGCACTCGAAATTGGTTTAACATGCACGCACTTTGACCAAAAAGAGAGGCGAAGGACTAACGGGGCTGGTTGAGCGGGCAAATACTCTCACTCCCTTATAGGGAGTCCCTCTGCCCCGTTGAGGTTCAAAGCCACCCGGGGCATGGAGAAAGGTGGCAGATTGCCTCTGGGGGAGGCCTGCCTACTCCCAACTCCTGCAGTCCGGCTCCTCTCTCAAATACATGCACAAAATACACTTTAGAAAAAAAAATACATAACTCTCACCAATAACTTACCTGGATGATATTCCTCCCTTATACGCTTTACCTGGTCCATGTGGCGCCTCTTCAGGTCGGACCATTTTTTTAATACGGCTAAGCGGTCATGTGTGTGGCCATATTGCTCGTGTAACTCCTGAATTATGGAGCTGATAATTTTATTTTTTTCTGCATGCGTCCGCTCCTCATCATAGCCCTTTTGCAGGAACCTCTGCAAGATGAAGAACAAAGTATATTACAATACTTTTGTTTAAACCCTTATGGATATATGACGGAAATCTATGGTATTCAACAATTGGAAGCATTCTCGCCTTATTAATCAATGACAGTTAATGGCTGTCCGGTAATACTGGGGAGTTGTTTTGCAACAGCTGGAGGCTCCGTTTAGTAAACAGTGCCGTACCAGATGTTTTTTGTTGTTGTGGAGGGTGGCTATGTAGGGGTACGTGTATATGTTTTGTTTTTTAATTTATATTTAGTGTGGTGGCGTGTTTGTAAGGTACAGTCAGAGGGGCGTGGGGTTCACAGTAGTTTCCCGCTGAGGGTTTGAGCTGCAGCGCCAAATTTGCTTCAGCTAGAAGCACACTGTAAGTCCCAGCCCATGTGAATGTACCCTGTACATTCACATTGGGGAAGAGGGGGGGGGGGTTATTGCAGCCAGTTGCATGCAGGGAGTTATACTTTTGCAACAGCTGGAGGCAGAATGGTTGCAAAACACTGCGCGTTTGTTACCTAACTCAGGGTTTCAAGACCAGTCCACCTCCAGCTGTTGCAAAACTACTACTACCATCAGCCATGGTCTGTCAGTGCATGGTAAGAATTTTACTTTTGCTGCATCTAGGGTGCCACAGTTTAGAGACCCGTGTATAGTGGTCTGAAAAATGTGGGCCTGCAGAACTTGCAAAACTAGAAGTGCCAGCATGCCCATTAGGGTTGCCACCTGTCCGGTTTTCACCCGGACAGTCCGGGTTTGGACACATGTGCACGATTTTGAAGCCATCTGAAACCCGGGCACATTTAAAAATGGGGAGGTCGAGTTGTATGCTAATAAAAGGGGGGCCCTGGGGGAGGTCGATGCATGCTGATATAAAGGGGGGCCCTGGAGGAGGTCTGGTCTACGCATGCTGCCAGTGGCGGCTGGTGCCATGCCATGAAACCGCAGCCACCGTGCCATCAAAACGCAGCCACTGTGCCATGCCATCAAAACTCAGCAACCGTGCCATCAAAACGCAACCACTGTGCCATCCCATAAAACGCAGCCACCATGCTATCAAAACGCAGCCACCATGCCATAAAAATTCAGCCACTGTGCCATCCCATCAAACGCAGTCACTGTGCCATCAAACGCAACCACTGTGCCATGCCATCAAAACGCAGCTACCATGCCATCACAACGCAGCCACTGTGCCATGCCATCAAAACTCAGCAACCGTGCCATCAAAACGCAACCACTGTGCCATCCCATAAAACGCAGCCACCATGCTATCAAAACGCAGCCACCATGCCATAAAAATTCAGCCACTGTGCCATCCCATCAAACGCAGTCACTGTGCCATCAAACGCAACCACTGTGCCATGCCATCAAAACGCAGCTACCATGCCATCACAACGCAGCCACTGTGCCATGCCATCAAAACTCAGCAGCCGTGCCATCAAAATGCAACCACTGTGCCATTCCATAAAACGCAGCCACCATGCTATCAAAACGCAGCCACCATGCCATAAAAATTCAGCCACTGTGCCATCCCATCAAACGCAGTCACTGTGCCATCAAACGCAATCACTGTGCCATGCCATCAAATGCAGCCACCATGCCATCACAACGCAGCAACCATGCCATCAAAATGCAGCCACTGTGCCATGCCATCAAAACGCAGCCACCATGCCATCACAACGCAGCAACCATGCCATCAAAATGCAGCCACTGTGCCATGCCATCAAAACGCAGCCACCATGCCATCAAAACGCAGCCACTGTGCCATGCCATCAAAACGCAGCCACCGTGCCATCAAAACACAGCCACCGTGCCATCAAAACGCAGCCACTGTGCCATGCTATCAAAACGCAGCCACCGTGCCAATCAAAACACAGCCACCGCGCCATCAAAACACAGCCACTGTGCCATGCCATCAATTTTCAACACTATGCCATCAAATGCAGCCACTGTGCCCCCAATTGTCGACACCGTGCCCAGTACCCCCCTGGCACTTACCTTTCTGGCTTCTATGTCCCTCGATGTCCCTCGTCCTGCCCTCGATGACGCTTCAGCCAATCAGGTTACCTGATTGGCTGAGACGCCTGTCAGTCTTATCCTCAGAACGCACGGTCGGTACCTCCCGAGGATAAGCTACAAAAAAATTGACGTGCGTCGCTAAAGTGTTCGGGTTTGGCTTGACGAAAAGGTGGCAACCCTAATGCCCAGGCATGCTGGAAGTTGTAGTTCTGCAACATCTAAAGGGCAATATGTATTCGAACGTCCTTGGGCCTTAAGGACCCTGAAGTCAGGACGTTCGCATACGTACTATGTCCACAACATGTTAAATTAATTATGCTAAATAGCAAGGAAAGTGCATAAATACACATTTACCAACCAGGGTGTCTGCAGCTGTGCAGGCATGCTGGTAGTTGTAGTTTTGCAACAGCAGAAGACACAATGTTTGGGAAATACTAATATCTGAACTTATATACTAACTTTTAAACTAGTCTAAAATGCAGTTAAAGCTAAGAAAATAACAGTGGTGAAAATACTTACATTAATCAGCATATTTTCCTCACTGGGTGTAAAATTGCTTCCCACCATATTCACTCCCAAGGATTAGGCAAGTAGGCAGCACAAAATTGCGAAAACGAGCTGTCAGGTAACTGGCACGGATCCAGGAAATGGTCGCGTGTTGGTCGCGTGTTGTTCTCGCGATTGCGCATGCGCGAACGAGAATCGCAATAACCGCAATAACAATCGCAACCGCAATCGCATTAGCGAAAAATCGCAATATTGTTTATTCGCTAAAATATCACGAATATTCGATTTTAGCGAATATTTCTCGAATATTCTACTATATATTCGTGATATATCGCGAAATCGAATATGGGGTATTCCGCTCAACACTAGTGGTTACTGGCCTGCTTTTAAACTGATCTGCAGGTGCAGAGCAGTGCACCTGCGAGTTACCTGCACTGATCCATAGACTTCTATTACCTGTAAGTTTTGTGAGCTTTCTGAAAGTGCATCACACCTGCAGAATATAATAAAAGTCTATGGCAAAGTGCAGCTTACCTGCCGGAAAGCCACAGGGGAATTGTGCTGCACTTGCAGTGCGGGTAAACAACAATACATCGATGTGAAGCCGTAGGCCCCTTTCACACAATCAGTCCAACCCAATCGGACCCTCCAATCACCTCTAAGGAGT
>JAJQKJ010000459.1:55000-121704 GCA_029574335.1 Rana kukunoris
CACTATTGGGGGTTACTGTCTGAGGTCTGCACTACTGGGGGTTACTGTCTGAGGTCTGCACTACTGGGGGTTACTGTCTGAGGTCTGCACTATTATGGAGGTTACTGTCTGAGGTCTGCACTACTGGGGGTTACTGTCTGAGGTCTGCACTATTATGGGGGTTACTGTCTGAGGTCTGCACTATTATGGGGGTTACTGTCTGAGGTCTGCACTATTATGGGGGTTACTGTCTGAGGTCTGCACTATTATGGGGGTTACTGTCTGAGGTCTGCACTATTATGGGGGTTACTGTCTGAGGTCTGCACTATTATGGGGGTTACTGTCTGAGGTCTGCACTATTATGGGGGTTACTGTCTGAGGTCTGCACTATTATGGGGGTTACTGTCTGAGGTCTGCACTATTATGGGGGTTACTGTCTGAGGTCTGCACTATTATGGGGGTTACTGTCTGAGGTCTGCACTATTATGGGGGTTACTGTCTGAGGTCTGCACTATTATGGGGGTTACTGTCTGAGGTCTGCACTATTATGGGGGTTACTGTCTGAGGTCTGCACTATGCTGGGGTATACTGTCTGAGGTCTGCACTATTGTGGAGGTTACTGTCTGAGGTCTGCACTATTGTGGGGGTTACTGTCTGAGGTCTGCACTACTGGGGGTTACTGTCTGAGGTCTGCACTATGGTGGGGGTTACTGTCTGAGGTCTGTTAAATAGGGGGTCTGTGATTGTGGGGGGTCTATATGTGATTGGGGGGATCCATCTGTGATGAGAGGTCTGTTATTTAGGGGGTCAGTCTGTGATGGGGGATCTGTGATTGTGGGGGGGGGGTTCAGTCTATGATGGAGGATCTGTGGTTGTGGGGGGGGGGTCAGTCTGTTAATCCCTTACAGTAAGGGGTTAAATGATTAATCCTGCAATAATTTACCCCTTACATGCTGAAAGCCCTGAGAGGGATACATTACAGATCCTTATAATTAGAGTGGATGATTATACAAGGGGGGGGGGGGGGCGAAAAAAAAATTCTGCCCCGGGCGCCCATAACTCTGGTTACGCCACTGCTGCCCAGCCCCCCATTTCATCAAATACTTGGGCTGCATTAAGGCTGGGTTCACACCTATGTAAATTAGAAACCTGCATCCAATTCGTATAGCAAGAGATTGTGACTCTATGGAGCCAGATCACACATCTTAGCAGCGGCTCCGGTGTGAATTGCACAGGAGTCATGTTTGTTTTTTGGTCCGTTTCAGGTCTGAATTCAGCCAAACATTTCGGCTGAATTCGGACCTGAAACATTGAATGGAGACGCACCAGACACCTGCTCTGAGCCGCTGCGTGTTTTAGTGTGAATCTAGCCTAAATGTTTATATGGTACAATATTCCTTACCATTCCTTCAAATACCTTAAATACTATTGGTGCTAGGCTGACTGGTCTGTAGCTGGAATACATCTTGATCCTTTTTTCCAAATTTGTACCACATTTACTCTACACCAATCAGTTGTACAAATTGTGGCTTGGCTTTAATTGAGCTAAGTTCCCTGAGGACTCGTGGGTGTAACCTATCAGGACCTGGCGATTTGTTTACAATGAGTTTCTCTAGTCTCTTTGTACCTGTCCTGAAACACTATTAATATTATTAGTAAGACTAATGCCTCGTATACTTGACCGTTTTTCCCGACGAGAAAACTGCCATTTTTTAGATTGGTCGTGTGTATGCTACATAGCAGTTTTCCCAACGAGAAAACTGCCCACAAAAAAAATTGGAACCTGCTCTATTTTTTCCCATCGTGTTTCCCGTCAGTCTTTTTCTCGTCGTGAAAACCGCTCGTGTGTATGCTTTTCCGAGGGGGAAAAAAACATGCATGCTCAGAATCAAGTATAAGACGGGAGTGCTCGTTCTAGTAAAACTAGCATTCGTTAAGAAGTTAACACATTTGTCACGCTATAACGGACTAAAAAGTACAAGGCTGAAAAGTGCGAATCGTCTCTCACAAAACTTTTACTAACACGAGGATCAGCAAAAGCAGCCCAAAGGGTGGCTCCATTTGAATGGAACGTCCCCTTTATAGTGCCGTCGCACATGTTGGACGTCACCGCGCTTTGGTCAAGCGTTTTTTTGACTGAACGTGTGTATGCAAGGCAGGCTTGAGAGGAATCACATTGGGAAAAACTTCGGGTTTTGGCATGTCAGGAAAACCGGTCGAGTGTACGAGGCATAATATACAATTTATTCTCCTCTGTAAAAACTGAAGAGAAACAAATGATTTAATACAACTGCCTTTTTTCTGTTGTTTGGGACCAGCCTCCCATGTTCATCTGTTATGGCGTGTTATGAGATCTATCTATTGTTTTATAACCGTTTGCTACTGATATATTTAAAAGCATTTTTGGGATTTGTTTTACTTGTTGTAGAAAAATGTTTCTCATTTCTTTTACAGGGAGGGAAAAAAGTATTTGATTCCCCTGGTGATTTTCTATGTTTGCCCACTAACAAAGAAATGATCAGGCTATTATTTTAATGGCAGATTTATTTTAACAGTGAGAGACAGAATAACAAGGAACAAAAATCCAGAAAAACGCATTTCAAAAAAGTATAAATTAATTTGGATTTTAATGAGTAAAATAAATGATTGAAACCCTATCAGTCAGCAATATTTCTATACTGGTAATGAGCTGAGATTAGGAGCACTCTCTTAAAGGGAGTGCTCCTTATCTCAGCTTGTCATCTCTATAACAGACACTTGTCCACAGAAGCAATCAATCAGATTCCAATCTCCATCCACCATGGCCAAGACCAAAGAGCTGTCCAAGGATGTCAGTGACAGATTGTAGACCTACACAAGGCTGGAATTGGCTACAAGACCATCACCAAGCAGCTTGGTGAGAGGGTGAAAACAGTTGGTGCGATTAATTGCAAATGAAAAAAAAAACACAAAACAACTGTCAATCCCCCTTGGTCTGGGGCTCCATCCAAGATCTCACCTCGTGGAGTTTCAGTGATCATGAGAGCGGTGAGTGATCAGCCACACACAACATGGGAAAACCTTGTCAATAAACATAAGGCAGCTGGGACCATAGTCACTAAGAAAACAATTGGTAACACACTACGCTGTGAAGGACTGAAATCCTGAGGTTTGCTAATGAACATCTGAATGATTCAGAGGAGAACTGGGTGAAAGTGTTGTGGTCAGATGAGACCAAACTCAAGCTCTTTGGCATCAAGTCAACTCTCTGTGTTTAGAGGGGGAGAAATGCTGCCTATGACCCCAAGAACACATCTCCACCTTCAAACATGGAGGTGAAAACATTAAGCTTTGGGGGTGTTTTTCTGCTAAGGGGACAGGACAACTTAACCGCATCAAAAGGACAATAAATGGGACCATGTGCCATCAAATCTTATGTGAGAACCTTCTTCCCTCAGCCAGGGTATTGAAAATGGGTCGTGGATGGGTATTCCAGCATGACAATGACCCAATACACACAGCCAAGGTAACAAAGGAGTGGCTCAAGAAGAAGCAAATTAAGGTCCTGGAGTGGCCTAGTCAGTCTCCAGACCTTAATCCTATAGAAACTATGTGAAGAGATTTAATTGTTTGAGTTATCAAACGTCAGCCTCGGAACCTTAAAGTTGTTGTAAAGGTTTGTTTTTTTATTTGCTTTATTTGCTGTTCTGGCTTACTGAGGAGAAACAGGAAGTGAGAAATTCAGACAAAGAAAAAAAACATTTAGTAGGGGAAATCGAAGGAAAAGGTAAGTGAACCAACAATGCACTAGCTTAACCACTTAAGCCCCGGACCATATTGCTGGTCAAAGACCAGGCTACTTTTTCGATTCGGCACTGCGTCACTTTAACTGACAATTGCGCGGTTGTGTGACAAAATTGGTCGTAAACAAAATTGTGTCCTTTTTTTCCCACAAATAGCGCTTTCTTTTGGTGGTATTTGATCACCTCTGTGGTTTTTAGTTTTTGCGCTATACACAAAAATAGAGCGACAATTTTGAAAACAATGAATACTTTTTGCTATAATAAATATCCCCCAAAAATATATATATAAAAAATATGTTTTTCCTCAGTTTAGGCCGATACATATTTTTCGTAAAAAAAAATCACAATAAGCGTTTATTGATTGGTTTGCGCAAAAGTTATAGCGTTTACAAAATAGGGGATAGTTTTATGGCATTTTTATTAATATTTTTTTTACTAGTAATGGCAGCGATCAGCGATTTGTATCGGTACTGCGACATTATGGTGGACACTTCGGACACTTTTGACACATTTTTGGGACCATTGGCCTTTTTATAGCGATCAGTGCTATAAAAATGCATTGATTATTATAAAAATGGCACTGGCAGGGAAGGAGTTAACACTAGGGGCGGGGAAAGGGTTAAGTATGTTCCCTGGGTGTGTTCTAAATGAAGGGGGGTGGACTGACTTATGGAAATGACTGAGCGCTGTTCAGACAATCAGGCATTTCTCCCCCTGACAGGACCGGGAGCTGTGTGTTTACACACACAGCTCCCGGTTCTCGCTCTGTAACGAGCGATCGCGGGTGCCCGGCGGTGATCGCGCCCGCCGGGCACACGCGTCGGCATCAGGGGCATGCACGCCCCTATTGGCTACTCGGCGAGATGACGTAGATCTACGTGATGTCGCCCAGCAGAGCCGACCTGCCACCGTATAACTGTGGCGGCTAGTCGGCAAGCGGTTAAAGGAACCTATTTAGAAAATAATAAACAAACTTTTTTTAAATTAGTTTTTTCTGGGGGGGGGGGCTTTGTTGTTATTCTGTTATTCACTGTTAAAAAAAAACCTACCATTAAAATGATAGACTGATCATTTTTTTGTCATTGGGCAAATGTTACCAACTCAGCAGGGGATCAAGTACTGATCCAGATGTACACAGCTGTAATGCAGAAGGTGTACCTGATACTTTTAACTTTTTAAAAGCCAGTTTTTTTCTTGTTTTTTTTTTTTTATACTGTACACTAAAGATATTTTTAGTAGCTCAACTGTGTTACTAAAATTGTCACAGATGAATCACTATTACCAATTAGCAATTGCATGTGGCTGTTTGTTGCTACAAACAACTTGTGTAGCTAATAGCATAGAGAGCAATATGTTCCCTCTGTTTTAGTAATAAACTGTATTAGTTGTGTAATAACTGTTCTTGAATATTCTTCAGAAAGATGATATAATAAAATAATTATTTATATTCAGAATAATTATTTTGGAGAAGACAGTTTGGTGGTAATAATCGCTAGCAATTTTACTAGTGCAACAGAGATAATAACAATCCCCACAAACCTCTAGCCTCTAGAACAATTTCATAACCTTGCTTACAAATCTTGATTTACTGAACATTATTTTTTTTTATTTTCCTGTCTATTTTTATGATTTTTAGATGCTGATATATTTCTTAACTCTATACCTTTGGGAAGACAAGGTTAACAGTCAACAATATAAATGTGTACACTGAGTGGGCTGCATTTGTTTTCAATGAGATTATAAACTGTCTGAAAGAGAAGAGTCACCTGCAGCTTGCTTATTTCTGGATACATGGGATCATTAACATCCAGCTTGACTGGGGATTCAAGTCAATAAGCACTAGGGTTAAAATACCCCTTTTCACTTGTTTTTCCTCCCAGTACAGTATAAAGAGTTTATTGAGTCCACAAGTATCCAACAGTAAGGAAATAATTATGTTGCTATTAAGGGCTAATAAAAAACTGGCTTATGTAACAATCCTCTTAGGGAATGGCTGAGTTGGAAATGTCTCAGGTGCTCTTAACAACCTTATAGAATCCAGGTTAGAACCAGAAGCAGAATCAGAATCCTCCGGTCCGGATTCACATACATTGGCGCATATATATGCCGCCATAGCGTATGTCATTACGCTACTCCGGTGCAGCGCGGAAGGGAGGGAAGCACGGAATTCACAAAACAAATGCTCCCAACTCTGCACCAGCGTAGCGTATATTCGTAGGTGTAAGTCAGCGTAAGTGGGCTGGAAGTGGGCGTGATACATTTAAATGAAGTGTGACCCCATGCAAATGATGGGCTGAGCATCACACAAGTACTTAAAACGAACAGCGCATGCGCCGTCCCATGGACGTATCGCAGTGTGCATGCTCACAATCACGTTGAAACAACTGGCTACCATACGTCGAATCACTGCCTACGGTGTGAATGTAACCTACGCCCAGCCCTATTCACGTACTACGAAAACGACGTAAAATATGACGGCTGTGTTCCCCGGTCCATACCTTTGCATGAGTTGCGCCTCCAATATGGGGAATAACTTTACGCCGTTTGTACGACTTACGCAAACCGCATATATTATGCGCCGGGCGCAAGTACGTTCGTGAATGGCCGTATTTGCCTCATTTGCATATTTAAATAGGAAATCAATGGTAGCGCCAGATGCGTCCAGCGTAACTATGTGCCCACGATACGCCGGCGTAGGCAAGTTACGTTGGTGGACTGAAGCCAGTTTTTAGGCGTATCTTAGTTCTGTGGGCCCGGCACACAGATACGCCGGCGCATATTTACACTTACGCGGCGTATCTCGAGATACATCGTAGTAAGTGCTTTGTGAATCCAGGCCTATGTCTATAGGCTCCTGAGATGTAAATATAGCCCTGGTTTCTTTCCCTTTTACTGTCAAGCCACAGACTGCATCAAGTCCAGGTCAACCTAGGCACCAAGCAAGTGGGTTAAATGATGCTGGAAGTCAGACAAGTCAGTCAAGATATCTACAGTAGATCAAGGGAAGAAGGGTGACCCCAGGCGTGGACTGGTTGGAGTCCAGGCTGAGGTTACCACTTCACTCATCTCTGTAGGACACTATGGATGTGCAGCATTCAGGGGTCACCCTTCTTCCCTTGAGCTATTGCAGGAGCCAGGGTGGGCTCCATCCTGTCAGCACTCTCAGGCCCCATACACACGATCGGACATATCCGATGAAAACGGTCCGCGGACCATTTCCATCGGATATGTCCGATCGGGAGTTTGATCCGATGGCGTGTACACACCATCGGATCAAATTCCCCGCCGCCGGACGGCGCGGTGACGTGGCGGTGACGTTGACGCCGCCGCGTCACCGCCACGTCACCGCACCAGGAAGTAAAACACTTCCGCGCATGCGCCGAATCCATTCGGCAGCGGCGCGGCGGCAGTGGGGGACGACATGTCTGCTGGTAAGTGTACTAACCAGCAGACATGTCGGGCGGACAGATTCCCACCGGATAGATTTCAAAGCTTGCTTTGAAATCTGTCGGGTGGAGAAATCTGTCCGCTAGCCCATACACACGAGCGGAGATGTCTGCTGAAACGGTCCATCGGACCGTTTTCAGCGGACATATCCCCTCGTGTGTACGCGGCCTTAACAGCAGTTGTGGATTAACTGGTTTGCATACCCCACTTTTACCAAGGGAAGAAGGATGACCCCAGGCGTGGCCTGGTTGGAGTTCAGGCTGAGGTTGCCACTTCACTAATTTCTGTAGGACACTATGGATGTGCAGCATTCAGGGGTCACTCTTCTTCCCTTAAGATATTGCAGGAGCCAGGATAGGCTCCATCCCCTGCCAGCACTCTTAACAGCAGTTGTGGACTCACTGGTTTGCATACCCCACTTTTACCAAACCTGAGCGGCACACTAACCAATTACAGGTCACAGAGAGGATATCTATCTAGTGGTGGAAAAAAGTACTACAGAGGAAATCTCTAGATTATCTTATAGCTACTGTAGCTTATATCAGGAAAAACTGTATTTTTTATGGAATTCTTCCTTGACTTCACATAACCTGACTACATTTTTATACCTGTTACTAAATAAATATGTTGCTACTGGGTTGCAATTGTATTATAGTAATACAATCAATGTTACTAGATAGGTAAAGAATAGGGCTTCAAAGTCTCAAGGTTCCTACCCCTCCTTTCTTTCTATCCTCTATGCTTTGTAAAAGCCATGACAAGTTACAAGGAGCTATTTAATAAGTGGGGAGGCTGGGTGATGTAGTAGTAGTTAAAAAATACAATAACTGCAGCCTTCTGCAAGCTTCTGATTTTGTCCCCTCTGAATATCTAACAAATGTAAGTTTCGCTTTGTCAGCTGGAAATTTTGACAAAGACCTCTACTAAGCCACCTGACTGCTTCAGAAGCTTCCAGGGAAGTAAGGTGATTTTTATAAAGTAGAGAAGATGAAGAGAAACAGAAGGTAGAAGCAGGTAGAGAGGCAGTTTCAGTTCACGATGTATGAGGGTCATTGGAAATATGTCTACTGTACACATTTATAATACATTTAACAAATGTTTAAAATAGATGAAAATCTTGATGTGGGCACTCCCTCTGTAAGGCCCCGTACACACAAGGAGACATATCCGATGAAAACGGTCCGACGGACCGTTTTCATCGGACATGTCTCCTGGGAGATTTTAGTCTGATGTGTGTACACACGATCAAACCAAAATCCCAGCAGACAGAGAACGCGGTGACGTGGCGGTGACGTTGTCGCCGCCACGTCACCAATCCAGGAAGTAAAATATGAACAAGAAAAAAATTGCGCAAATCTTAGGCCCCATACACACGATCGGACATATCCGATGAAAATGGTCCGCGGACCATTTCCATCGGATATGTCCGATCGGGAGTTTGATCCGATGGCGTGTACACACCATCGGATCAAATTCCCCGCCGCCGGACGGCGCGGTGACGCGGCGGTGACGTTGACGCCGCCACGTCACCGCCACGTCACCGCACCAGGAAGTTAAACACTTCCGCGCATGCGCCGAATCCATTCGGCGGCGGCGCGGCGGCGGTGGGGCACGACATGTCTGCTGGTAAGTGTACTAACCAGCAGACATGTCGGGCGGACAGATTCCACCGGATGGATTTCAAAGCATGGATTTCCATCGGACCGTTTTCAGCGGACATATCCCCTCGTGTGTACGCAGCCTAAGTGTATAAACAAATACGAGCAGCGTCTCAAAGGTGTTATACAACACCAACAGAAATATGCAGAAAAATTGGAGTCGCGTTACAAAATAACATGTGATATAGCACTAAATTGAATATAAAATGATACAACTATCACCAAATTGTGCAGAAATATCGCATAAGATTAACATTAGTGAAAACAATAATATTGAACAGTGAGCATAAACATTAGAAGTCCATGTAGTGATAATACAGTCCATCAAGGGTGATTCTTAGATAAAAGGAGTCCCAAGTGTAGGTAAATCCACGGACAGGTGTGATTAATGACAAACAGAAACCTCCACCGCACAGAAAACACTGACCCTTACCAGAGTCTCTGATCTCACTGAGATCAATAACAGCACACAATTCAGCAAGGAGCAAGGGGAACATCCATTCACTTCAACCAGTTAGTGTATTCGGCTCAAAACGATCATGTGTCAACCAGTGGTCCCATATACAAAATCGAAAGAGATCCACATAGTGTAAAACCGTACATTTATTATATTAAAACAAAGATTGTGCGCACTTACATCAATCCAAATAAAAACAGCATGTAAAGGAGTAAGCCGGCCGGCTTTAGGAGCGTGTACCCGTCTTCCGGGTCCTCACACGTGATGCGGTGACGTCAGAGCGTCGCCTCCCGACGTTTCGTCTCAATAGGGACTTGATCACGTGAAACTGGTCCGCAGAACAGTTTCAGCGGACATGTTCGATCGTGTGTACGCAGCCTTAAGACTGCAGAGATCACATGTGTAGCAATGGCAAGCTATAAAGTATATGAGGATATAAAAAATTGTTTACGGGACCATCAATGTAAGTAATGCATTTTCCTTCGCTACGTCACAATTCTCAGTCTAAGTTACAGTTGTTTCGGTTATTTCATAGCTCAGTGAAGCACAGTACTTACTACTGTCTCATCGGCGCAAATGATGTCAGAGTTTGCTTACCTTAGCACATAGTGAAGCAAAAAAGAAACAGAATAAAAAAGCAAGTTATCAGATTCCTGTATCAACATTTTTCAAGACTATTTCGCCACTCTGGATAGACATAATATGCAAGTAATAGCAATATAAAATGTTTTTTATTGAAGCAAAATTGATTTTGGATTATAATTTCTCCTTGAGATAAAACACTCCAGAAAACATGGTGATAAATAAGCCTACAGGAATTGATTTGTTCTGTTCAGCAGGGGATTTACATTGGCTAGCTTAGCAAGAAATTGGTTTCTCCTGAAATTATTATTTCATTCTAAGAACAGTGGAAGCTGTGCCACATAAAGCGCACAAATAACAGAAGCAACACTAGCATAATGTATTACATATGATACTGTGTTTGATTCTATAGTATGGCACACTGAACTTTTGGATAAATCCTTTGGATCACATCTGCAGGAACTCAAGATGGAACCATAGTCTAAAAACAAAAATAGCCATAGATTCAATGGCCATTGATTATCTGTATTTTTTTTTTTTCACACCTAGTTTTATTAGCATCTCTGATACTATACAGCTGTTACGACATTAAGAAGCTATATTTAAGGATTGACCAAGTCAAAAAATTAACAGAGTTTGTGGGCACATAAGAGGGAGAATCAGTTAAGGCGGAGGTCCGGCGTTAAAGTTAGCAACTACACTGTAGATGCTGACTTTTAATAAGAACACTTACCTGTCGAGGTTGCCCGTGATTTCAGCTCGGTAAGGGTATCAGGAAGTGAAGCGTTGCGGCTTCACTTCCCGGTTCCCTACTGCGCATGCGCGAGTCACGCGGCACTATGTGAATGGGCGGATGTCTCAAAGACATGAACAGAATCTTTGTCAATAGTACCCAGTAAGGAAGATGAGCAGCAAAGGTAATCTGAAAGCAGGTCAGGTGGAAGCCGAGTGAATAACAAGGCCAGTATAAATATCAGGGTCAGTAACCCAGGAGAAAACAGTGAAAGGCCATTCAGCAATTATCCTGTGTAGAGTGTGCACCATCATAGTTAGGGTTCTATGCCACAATGCTCCTGACAACTGGACTCCAGGTAAATGTTGTAAATTAATGTGTAGCACACCCCACGTAGGAGCCGCTGGTGAATAGGAATCCCTCACCCTGCACAGCCAGGCACACCAAATATCCTCAGGCACACTTGAGACAGGAAACATTTCAGAAACATTGTTTTTGTGTTTTGTTTAAGGGTTAATGGGGATAGGATGATTATGGGAAGCCCACTTGACTGGAACAAACTTCTTCAGGGACACAAGTTCAAGTATACACCTCTTTCTTTCCTCCTGCACAATCCTGCTTACAGATTCACTATAGTGTGACCCTATGAAATTCTTTAGAGACAGGGACAGCAGGCCCCTATACTTGAGCATGATGGGTGGACACCACCGCTGTCTGGAAGAGGTGTGTGTGAAACACAAAAGTAGTTAAGTTATGTATCTTTTGTCAGATAAAAAATATTCCATATATGTATTTAGCTACCTGACAATCAGCTTTAAAAACTACTCTGCCTGTCCTTTAGCTAGTCTGACTGCAGGGGATGGGGAAAACTGAATATAAATGAAGATTATATGTGATTGTATATTCATAAAGAACAGTTGTAAGAATGCTTATCAAGTTTCCCATTAATATTTATGGAGAACAAATAATGTCTTAAAGTTTGTTTGAAGACCTTGTGTGTGGCATTAAATATCATGTTCTTTACTGTAAAGAGCAATGATTGATGGGGTTTCTTAAGTTACAGATTTATTTTCTAAGAAAAAGATCTGATTTGCTGAGGACTGTATTCTATAGAAGTGGCTGTGTTTTCTTATTGGAGACTCTTTTCTTCCATTATGTCTGATTTAAAACATTGCATAGAGTAATGGAGATTTACGAAGTCAAATCACCCATTGAAACTTAGCAATCTATCAGAATTTTGTAATCAGACTACAAAAATAAAATTGTCCTAGTTACCGGTAGTTGTTTTTGTGCCCAAAGTTCAGCTTTAAATGCACTTAGCCGTTACAGGTTGCTCACAGAAAACACAGTAGAGGACAGAAACAAAACCCATTTTGCAAGGAGAGGGGGCAACAGTGAGCGCTCTTTATTACAGGAAGCCCCTGAACAAAGGCTAGGCTTCACACTACATTACTGCACTGATGTGGAAGACACATAAAACATAAAAACCAGAGTTAGGCTTACCGGTAACTCTCTTTCCAGGAGTCTTCCAGGACAGCCCTGAGATATATGGCTCCTCCCTCCGGGACAGGAAACACATTCGCCCAAATTATAAAAGGAGGTCCTCCAGGCCTTCTCCTCAGTTCATCTAAGAATTCCTGAAGGCTCTGAAAAACATAACATACTAACACATCGTCAGTACACATATCCAACTCCTGTTTACAAACTATAAACTCCGGGTGGGAAACCGGGCTGTCCTGGAAGACTCCTGGAAAGAGAGTTATCGGTAAGCCTAACTCCGGTTTTCCCCCCTCGTCTTCCAGGACAGCCCTGAGATGATACACAAGAAACGTACTTGTCAGGGTGGGGTAGCCGCCTGGAGGACCCTTCGGCCAAATGACTGATCCTTCTCAGACATTAAGTTCAGGCGATAGTGCTTGGCGAAGGTCGTATAGTTTGACCATGTTGCCGCCTTACAAATTTCTGCCGGAGAGGCTCCGGCCTTTTCCGCCCAAGAACTCGAAACCGCTCTAGTAGAGTGTGCTTTGACAAATGGGGCTTGCTTACCCTCTAACTCATAAGCTTTAGCTATCGCTAACCTGATCCACCTGGCAATGGAAGACTTAGATGCTTTTTGCCCCTTCCTAACCCCCGAAAAATTAACAAAAAGAGAATCAGACTTTCTGAGTTCCTTGGTTACCTTTAAATAAATTAAAATACATCTCTTGACATCTAGAGATGTCCCCTCTGAGCTCGAGGGAGACAAAAAGGTCGGAAGGACAATGTCCTGTGTCCTGTGAAATGAGGACGCCACCTTGGGGAGAAAGCTGGGGTCTGTTTTCAACACAACTCTATCCTCATAAATTAACAAAATTGGCTCTCTGATAGAAAGCGCCTGAAGGTCACTTACCCGCCTGGCGGAAGTGACTGCTACCAACAGAACTGTCTTAAGGGTTATCCATTTTAAGATAGATTCCTCCAGAGGCTCATAAGGACTAGCTGACAATGCTTTAAGAACCAAGGAGAGATCCCAAGGAGGACGGGGTGAGATCTTCACCGGCCTAGATCTAGACAAGGCTTTGAAAAAGTTCTGCTGAAGGGAACATTGAAGAAAGACACTAAGGGCCGCAACCTGCACTTTTAGGGTACTTGGAGATAAACCCATATCTACCCCTGCCTGCAGAAAATCTAGAATGGCTGGGACCCCTGGTTGATCGATTCCCTGCTCTTCTAACCAGGAACAATTTTTTTTCCAGAATTTGGCATAAATTGTTCTAGTAACAGGCTTTCTGCATTGTATCAGGGTTTTGATTACTTTCTCTGAGAAGCCCTGTGTTCTCAGCAACTGTTCCTCAGATACCACGCAGTTAGGTTTAGTCTGTCTACCTGCGGATGAAGAATGGGACCCTGCGATATTAGATCCCTCCTGCTGGGAAGACGAAATGGGGAGAGAATGGCCAGATTTTTCAAAATGGCAAACCAGGGTCTTTTCGGCCAAAAAGGAGCAACCAAAATTAGATCCGTTCTTTCCGACCGAAATTTCTGAAGGACTGCTGCGACCATCCTTATTGGAGGGAAGGCGTAGCAGCTGTTGAACTTCCATGTTCTGGAAAAAGCATCTATCCCTGTAGCCCTGTCTCCTGGATGGATCGAGAAGAACTGGATTACCTTCCTGTTCCTTTCGGAGGCGAAAAGGTCCACCTCCGGTTGACCCCATTTCTGCACTATTTGAGCGTAAACCTCCTCGTGTAGTGCCCACTCGTCCTGACTCACCTGTTGACGGCTCAGATAATCCGCTAAAGAGTTCTGGGTGCCTTTTAGGTGGACCGCTGTCAGTGAAGCCAGGTTTGTTTCTGCCCAGGAAAAAATTTTGTTGGCTATATCCTGAAGAGCAGGGCTTCTCGTCCCTCCCTGCTTGTTCACATATGCCACAGTTGTTGCATTGTCTGTGCGAACCTGCAGATGTCCCCCTCCAGGCTTGTTTGGAACACCTCGATTGTTTTCAGGACTGCCAGGAGCTCTCTCTGGTTTGAGGAACGTTCTGCCTCTCTTGGAGACCATGTTCCCTGGGCCACTGCCTCCCCCAGATGGGCTCCCCACCCCCAAGCACTGTCATCTGTAGTTACTACTGTTTTTACCGGCAGGGTCCAGGTTAGACCTTTGTCTAGATTGTGGCGCGTTCGCCACCACCATAGAGTCCTTTTGACTCGGGACGAGATTGGAACCTGGACCTCCAAGTCTTGACTTCGGCCACTCCAAAACCGAAGCATTAGTTGCTGCAACGGACGTTGATGGAACCTCGCCCAGGGTACCGCTGGAAAACATGCAGTCATAAACCCCAGCACCCTCATAATTTGTCTGACCGAAGCCTCTCGGTTGGACTGTAACTGGGCTGCTGCCTGTTCTACCTTTACCATTTTTTCTTCTGGGAGATAAAAAAAATTCTCTACAGAAGATATTCTGTAACCTAGGTACAGAACCTCCTGGGATAGGGTCAATTGAGACTTGTCTCGGTTGACTATCCACCCGAGAGAGGAGAGAAAGTTCTGAGCTTCCTGCAAATCCTTTTCCAGCTGTTGGGCTGATCCTGCCACGAACAGGAGATCGTCCAGATAAGGAATTACAATTATCGCCTTGTTTCTCAGCGGTGCTAGAGCCTCTGCCAGGACCTTCGTAAAAATTATTGGCGATGAGGACAGACCAAAGGGAAGGGCTTGGAACTGGAAATGTTTGATCTCCGAGTTCACTCTCACCGCCACCCTGAGGAACTTTTGGAAGTCCAAATGAATTGGGACGTGTAAGTAGGTATCCCTGAGGTCCAGGGTGGCCATGTAGCACCCTGGAAACAGAGACCTTGCCACTGTGAAAATTGACTCCATCTTGAACTTTTTGTACTTTACAAATTTGTTCAGGGGACGAAGATTCAGGATCATTCAGAATTTTCCCGATGGCTTTTTTACTACGAATACATGGGAATACGTCCCTAGACCCTGTTCCTTTTGTGGGACTTGAATTAGAACTCTTTGGTCTACTAACTCCCCTAGAGATAGGCCCAAGGCCTCTGCCTTCTCCCTGTCCCTGGGAGGCTGGGTAACCAGAAAACTTGGGGGGGGTGTTGTCGTGAACTCCAACTTGTATCCGTTCCTGATAATATTTAAAATGAACGGAATTGAAGTTGCCATGGTCCATTGTGGGAGAAACTGCCCCAATCTTCCTCCCACCGGGACGCAAGAGTCACTGTGGCTTGGGGGTGGTTTGAGGAGGTTTTTTCTGTCCTGAGTCCTTTCTAGCGCTTCCTGTAGGCCTGACCCAAAAAGGTGGTCACCTGAAAAGGATAACCCACATAGTTTTAACTTGGAGGCGGCATCACCCGTCCAAGTTTTCAGCCACACTGATCTTCGGGCTGCATTTACCAAGGCTGCTGATCTAGCTGCCAGCTTTACTGATTCTTCAGAAGCATCAGCCAGAAAGCCTACAGCTTTAAAAAGAAGAGGAAAAGATTTTAATATCTCCTGTCTAGATGTACCCGCCTGAATGTGGGTTTGCAACTGAGTAAGCCAACATTCTAGATTTCTAGCTACACAAGTTGCTGCTAGTGCGGTCTTCAGACTTATTGAAGAGGCATCCCAAGCTCTCTTCAACAACAAGTCCCCTCTCTTATCCATCGGGTCCTTCAAGGCCCCCAAATCATCAAAGGCCAGATCCGTTTTTCTTGATATCCTGGCCAAAGGGGCATCTAATTTTGGAACCTTGTTCCATGGCTGAGACCCATCCGAATCAAAGGGGAATCTCCGTTTAAGGGAGCCTGAAAAGAATGGTCTTTTTTCAGGCTGTTCCCACTCCCGCAGAATTGTGTCAATCAGGGATTTGTGAACAGGAAAAACCCTGGATCTATTTGCACTAGACCCCTGGTACATGAGGTCGTGCTTGGAGAGCTAAACCTGTTCCTCACGGATCTCCAAGGTATCATAAATAGCCTTTAGTAGGTCTCCTACATCTTCCAAGGACAATTTGTACCTAGAAGCCCTGGAGGAATCATCTCCTGCCTCGGAATCTGATGCTGATCCTGCCTGAGAGGAAGCAATAGACCTAGGAGTCTGCTCCCTGTACTCCTCCTCCTCTTGAGTCTGGGACAGGGCAGGCATACTAGATGCTCTAGGTAGTGACGAGGCGGGACCCTGCATCCTGTCTATCAGTCCTTTAAAAGACTGGAATGTGGACGCCATTTCTTCCTTAACAGAGGATAATAACTGGCGGCAAGCAGTAACTGAGTCATCTTTTATCAGATTGCTAACACATTCTGGGCATAACGGCTTGTCCCAACTGGAACCTAGCTTTGCCCCACAGACGGCACACTTTCTTCTAGGCGGCTGTAGAGTTTTAATCTGAAATAGACACAAACCAGAAAACAAAAACTCAGTTACCAAACAGCCTATGCCTGAACACCACTGTGCCTAGCTCCTAGAAGTGCTGTACCCACCACCAATAAGGTTCGCCACCCATGGGGGGTATCTTTGGCCAAGTAGACCAATCTCCCCCCCCAGAGTAAACCATGTGCTCTCACCAAGCTTACCTGGAGGGACCGGTGCCAACCGAACCAGGGTCTGGATGTGCCGCTGCAGCTTCCATGGTTCTGGTGCTTTTGTCCTCAGCGCTCCGAGATACACCACTAGGCTCCGGCTCCTACATAGCCACTGCCGCGCCTTTTTGAAACATGGGAACGATGTTTCCGGCGCCCCCTGATGATGCGCTTCCGCCCGGGATCTCACTTCCCTTCCTTGGAACGCAGTGGCTCCGCCCCTCCAGTGCCGATCCCGGAAGTGCTGTATCCACAACGCGGCCTATGGCGTCTCTCGCCTTTCACCGCTGCTTCCGGAGCTGAGGCCATGAACACACTGCCGTCAACCAGGGGTCCCACTCTCGCTGAGCCAAGGCAGCGGTGGCCATCAGCGACACTCTCTACCCCCGGGCCAGAGGCGTGCTGTAGGAGGTAGGTTCAGCTCTTACTCCCACAAGGGGAGAACTGGGGAAAAAAAAAAAAAAGTAGCAACATTCCCAAATGTGCTCCTTCCCGTCCGGCAGGAAACACAAAAACTGAGGAGAAGGCCTGGAGGACCTCCTTTTATAATTTGGGTGAATGTGTTTCCTGTCCCGGAGGGAGGAGCCATATATCTCAGAGCTGTCCTGGAAGACGAGGGGGGAAAATAAGGTTCAAGGAAGAATACACTTGATTCTTACATTTAGACAGTTATTACCAGAGCTCTTTTTCTCAGAAAATAGGTGCAGGAACTCAACCACGACTCTGTTCAGATTTCACAAACAGTAGAAGGGTCTTAAAGGGGCATTAAATACCAGGATTACATTACATACATAGTGTAGCGTTCAGGGAGTTACACACAGTGCAGAGCTGTCACTTGTAAACATATAAACCAGACTTTCGTGTTTACAAGTGATTGTGGTGAGCAGGCAACAAAGGGTCTGAGCCAGAGGTTGTGGAACTCAGTTCCCCCAAGTTCCCCTTGAAAAAAAGCCCTGGTTATACTCATCCCAGAACTCAGCTTTAAGGCCGCGTACACACGATCAGTCCAAACCAATGAAAACGGACTGAAGTTCAGTTTTATCGGTCCAAACCGACCGTGTGTATGGCCCATCAGTCTTTTGTCCTTCAGTCCAAAGTTTTAAAACTTGCTTTAAAATTAGACTGATGGACGCCTGACCATCGGTCAAAACCGATGGTTAGTACGCAAAAGCATTGGTTCAAAACCTGTGCATGCTCAGAATCAAGTCGACGCATGCTTGGAAGCATTGAACTTCGTTTTTTTCAGCACGTCGTTGTGTTTTACGTCACCGCTTTCTGACACGATCGGTTTTTGAACTGAGGGTGTGTACGCACATCAGACCATCAGACCATCAGTCTGTGAACCAATGAAAATGAACTTCAGTCCGTTTTCATTGGTTTGAACTGATCGTGTGTACAAGGCCTAATGCCGCGTACACACGATCACTTTTTGTGATGAAAAAAAACGACGTTTTATGTGAAGAAACAAAACAAAGTTTTTCAAACTTCATTTTCCAAAACGACGTTGCCTACACACCATCGTTTTTCCAAAATGCTCTAACAAAGCGTGGTGACGTACACCACATTTGACGGCACTCTGTTCCATTGAAGCTCTGTCTCATAACTTGCTTCTGAGCATGCGCGGGTTTAAAAACGTTGTTTTCAACGTCGTTTTGCCCACACACGATCACTTTTTATGACACAAAAAATTACATTTTAAAAAAAGGCCCAAAAAATTCAAGCATGTTCGAATGTTCGACATAAAATAACATTTTGCCCACACATGATCATTTTAAATTACGTTTTTGAAACCGTCGTTTTTTTCATCACAAAAAGTGATCGTGTGTACGCGGCATTAGACATTGCTCTTGTATGTGCCTTATTGATGAAAGTGTTACAAAACCCACAAGAGTAAAATCAGTGTATGCAGTAAAGCATGCTTTTTATACTCACAATCAACCACATTGTGTAAAATGGCTGTTCGATCCTGTCTTCTCTGATACTCCCCTTCTTTTACTGCCCCCAATATATCTGCTGATAGCACAGAGCCCTAGGAGGCACTCTGCACATTCTCAGTTTGGTAGAGCCATTGCAATTATTTTCTGACAAAACCCCTGTTTTTAACGCATACTGTTAGACAGGTTATTTGGTTGTCTGCGAGCTGGTCGGTAAGTAGGCTTGGTTCTTTCCTGGGCATTCCCCAGGTCTTTGTTGATATCTGTTTCAGCCTTCCAATGCTGCTTGCTGCGATGGCCAGCTATAGATGAGGGCGGTGGACAAGTCTGTTTCACCTGTGGTGTTTGTATTGGTCCAGCAGCGCACCAGCACTTTTGCAGCCATTGTGCTACATGCTGGGTGTTTGGTGTGCAACTGTACCTTTAAGAAGGGGTGGGCTCCCCTTCAGTCCACCTGTCCTCATCTATCCATCAGAATGCACGTGCCTCCATTGTGGGGACACTAATAGTTTAGTGTTAGGACCACAGACTCCAGGGTCCCGTGACGTGGCCCTGTGGCTCACGCATTCGTTTGCAAATGCGTGCGGACAAAACCTCTGTTTTGTTAGACAGGTTAATTGGTTGTCTGCGCGTTGGTTGGTAAGTAGGCTTGGTTCTTTCCTGGGCATTCCCCAGGCCTTTGTTGATATCTGTTTCAGCCTTCCAATGCTGCTTACCAGCTATAGACGAGGGCGGTGGACAAGTCTGTTTCACCTTTGGACAAAGGAACATACATCTTAATATCTCTATTATATTTACACACTATATATAGATATTGTTGGCACCTGTCTCAGGTGTTCCTGCGACAGTTCAGGTTTTTAGACATTTACCGTACCTTTGTTCTATGCGCTCTGCAATTTTCCAGGACTTCAAATTTAGGCTGGATTCACACCTAATATGGATGCATCTCACAGCAGGGGTCCGGTGCGTGCCTGTTCTCAATTTCAAGGATAAATCAGGCCTGAATTTGGGCCTGAAACTGAGCCAAAGACGCACAGGACCCATGTGCAATTTGCTCCGCGGCTGCCCTGGAGAAGAGTGAACCCAGCCTTAGGCCGCGTACACACGAAGAGACATGTCCGATGAAAACGGTCCGAGGACCGTTTTCATCGGACATGTCTCCTGGGACAGACTACGCGGTGACGTGGCGGTGACGCTGACGCCGCGAAGTGCGCAAACAAGGAAGTACAATGCTTCCACGCATGCGTGACAATGGGGGATTTCAGTCCGTTGGTTAGGCGTACTAACCAGCGGACATGTCCGATGGACAGGTTTCCAGCGGACAAGTTTCTAAGCATGCTTAGAAACTTTTGTCCGCTGGAAACCTGTCCGCTAGGCCGTACACTTGATTGGACATGTCCGCTGAAACTGGTCTGCGGACCAATTTCAGCGGACATGTTTGATCGTGTGTACACGGCCTTAATGTATGGTAGGTGTTTGTTATGGAGAAGGAGAGGCAGCATATGCTAATATATAGATATTGGGCCAGATTCTCACATAATTCCGGCGGCGTAGCGTAAGCCATTTACACTACGCCGCCGCAACTTAACAGAGCAAGTGCCGTATTCTCCATGCACTTGCTCCGTAGTTTGCGGAGGCGTAGTGTAAATGGCCCAGCGTAAGGCCGCGTAATTCAAAGGGGGCGGCTTGTATTTAAATTAAGCGCGCCCCCGCGTCGATCGAACTGCGCATGCGCCGGCCGGGTAAAAAGCCCAGTGCGCATGCTCCAGCTCACGTCGGAAAGCGTTGTTGAAACCAACGTCAAAACGACGTGATCGTCACTACGCAATGCCCTATTCGCGAACGAGTTAGTAAAATGATGTAAGCGATGGAAAAAGCCGACGCTGACTTGACGCCATACTTAACATGGCATCCGACAGCGCCCGACGGCATCCGATGGTAGTGCATAAGGTTACCCCTCATATTAGCAGGGGTAACCTTACTCGGACGAAAACGACGTATGCGACGACGGGGCGGCGTAAAAGCGTTCGGGAATCTGCGTAGTAGCCTCATTTGCATAGGCAAATGAGAAAACAACGTAAAGGCCACCGAGTGGCCGGAGTTGTCATTACAACTACGATCCGCAAGTGTAATTGTATTACATTTCTCGGATCTTCAGGCGTATCTATGCCAAAGTGATTCAAGGAATCACTCGCATAGATACCCGGAAAAAAAAACGGCGATACGACGGGGTATCTGAGATACTCCTTCGTAGCGCCTCTGAGAATCTGGCCCATTGTTGTCACCTGTAACAGATGTTTCTTGGGACAGTCCAGATTTTTAAACATTTATCTTATTTTTACATTCTGGGCAATATTTCAGGATTGCAACTTTAGTGTATGGTAGGTGTTTTTTTCTTAATTTCTATTTCTTAATTGTAATTTAAATGCTTGTTCCTTATACAATGATACATAAGAAAAATCACAAACAACAACAAAAAAAGGAAATAAATTAAAATTTTCATCAAACATAGTTATAGCAAAAGAAAAAAAGGGGCTGCAATGTACAGTATTCAGAAAAAAAAAAAATGGTAGGTATTTGTTGTGGAGATGGAGTCATGGAGCTGCAGAGGATGCAACATACACAATATACCCGTATAGACATTGTTGCCACCTTTAACAGATGTTCCTGAGGCAGTCCAGGTCTGTAAACATTTGCTTAATCTGGGGCAATATTCCAGGATGCCTCTTCAGGGTGTGGTAGGTGTTTTTCGTGGAGGAGGACATGGAGTCATGCATGTGCAGGAGATCTAGAACAGAGTGGAGAGCAGTGGAGGTGCATCCATAGTGGATGCCGCCCCTTCTCTCCAGCACCCGTCACTCAACAATACATAGATTCATGCATTGCATGAATCTATGTATTGTCGCCACTGCCGCCCACTATTCAGCGGTGGGTGTGTTTTGTAAATGTCTATCAGAGCCAGCATCTCAGCCAATCAGGTTCATTGGGTCTGGTTACCGGTCACCTGATTGGCTGCAGCGACATCGAGAGCAGGAGAAGACATCAAGGGAGCAAGGAGGAGGATGGCTGACCAGAGAAATGTAAGTTCCGTTCGGGGGGGCCAAACTGGTGGTATTTGATGGGGCAATCTAGCAGCATTTTACAGGGCAAACTGGTGGCACTTTACAGGGCAAACTGGCAGCATTTTTCGGGGCAAACTGGCAGCAATTGATGGGCACAGTGGCGACAATTGATTGCACAGTGACTGCGTTTGATGGCACAGTGGCAACATTTGATGGCATGATGGCTGCGTTTGATGGCATATTGGCTGCATTTGATGGCACAGTGGTGACAACTGATGGCACAGTGGCTGCGTTTGATGGCACAGTGGTGACAATTGATGGCACAATGGCTGCGTTTGATGGCACAGTGGGGACAATTGATGGGCACAGTGGCTGCATTTGATGGCACAGTGGCTGTGTTTTTTTTGTCACAGTGACTACGTTTGATGGCACAGTGGTGACAATTTATGGCACAGTGGCAACAATTGATGGGCACAGTGAGACTGTAATTGATGGTTTTCGTTTGTTTGCACCCCCCCCCCCCAACAATCTTGAACACCAGCCACCACTGGTGGAGAGGATATGGAAGATAAGGAACAGATGTCAGTAATAAGGTATATGGCATGTGTTTATATGGTAGGTGGACAGCACTTTACTGTGTGAGGTTCATATCTGTATGTATGGGCAGTAATACATTTTACCAGTTATGCTTTTCTATACTTCATAGGGCCCAGTGGCTGTATAGCAAAGTAGAGCTCTTTCTGTGGAAGGATATAATACATGACTATCAGGCCTTGTACACACGATCAGACTGGTCTGATGAGACTGGTCTGACGGACCGTTTTTATCAGACAACTCTGAACTTGCCTGATGGTCTGATGTGCGTACACACCATCGGACCAAAATCCGATCAGACCAGAACGCGGTGACGTAGAACACAACGAAGTCCTGAAAAAACGAAGTTCAATGCTTCCAAGTATGCGTCGACTTGATTCTGAGCATGCGCGGGTTTTTGGTCCGATGCTTTTGTGTACTAACCATCGAATCTGTCCAACGGACAGGTTTTAAAGCAGGTTTTAAAACTTTGGTCCGACAGACAACGGTCCGATGGGCCGTACACACCATCGAACTGGTCCGATAAAACTGGTCTGCAGACCAGTTTCATCAGACCGGTCTGATCGTGTGTACAGGGCCTCGCTGTTTCCTGAATCCTGATTAGCCTTATACTAATCATTGATGCACTTGACAGGTGTCTTCCCCGCTCACAGTCCCTAGTTTAAAAGCCTTGTCCCTGAAAAGGCCACTGATGTTCACTACTTATGAATCTCTCTCATGAAATGTATGATTTTGGTTTTTGACAAATCCAGTAGATGCTTTGCTTTGAATCAAAGGACTTGTGGTTCTCCATGCCATCACAATAATATTCTATAAATTTGAAGAAGAAGCTTGCACTCTTTTATGTTGATAACACAATTGTCAGTGTGTCATTTTTCTAATACCAAATACAGGTATGGAAAGTAGATATTAATCTAGGACCCCAGAAGTATAATTTTTTTTATATAAAATGTTGCAAAATTCTGAAAAAAAATATTGAATTAAATATGTGGAATTTCTATTTTCAATAATAAACTTGTTTAAGGAAAAATACAGTGCCTTGCGAAAGTATTCAGCCCCCTTGAACTTTGAGACCTTTTGCCACATTTCAGGCTTTAAACATAAAGATATAAAACTGTAATTTTTTGTGAAGAATCAACAACAAGTGGGACACAACCATGAAGTGGTACGAAATTTATTGGATATTTCAAACTTTTTTAACAAATAAAAAACTGAAAAATTGGGCGTGCAAAATTATTCAGCCCCCTTAAGTTAATACTTTGTAGCGCCACCTTTTGCTGCGATTAGTCTAGACATGTGCAGACTGGAATATTTAGTTTTAGTTTTTTTCGTTTGGAAAATAAATGTATTTAGTTACTCCCGAAAATCATTTTGATTTATTTTGTTTTCTGTTGGGGAATAGCTTTCGTCCGAAAATCCAATAATACTTGGTTTCTGTCGAATGGTCAAAAGAATATTCAACGGAACGTCGAATCTTTACGTCAAATCATATATTTTCGTTCTAATAAGAATTCTAATGTTGTATGACTAGTAATAATGTCGAATCTATTCTCTATAATGTCGAATCTATTTTCTCATAAATCGAAATCTATTCTCTGTAATGTCAAATCTATTATTTCTATAATGTCGAATCTTTTCTCTATGATATCGAATATTTTCCCTATAATGTCGAATCTCTCTATATCGAACTTTTACCGCAACGAAAACGAAAAAGCATTTTTTATGTTGGATCTTTCGGTTTTCGTTTCTTGCGCTTTCGGACGAAAATGCATTCTAACGAAAATGAATGCACATGTCTAGCGATTACAGCTGTAAGTCGATTGGGGTATGTCTCTATCAGTTTTTCACATCGAGAGACTGACATTTTTGCCCATTCCTCCTTGCAAAACAGCTCGAGCTCAGTGAGGTTGGATGGAGAGTGTTTGTTAACAGCAGTTTTCAGTTCTTTCCACAGATTCTCGATTGGATTCAGGTCTGGACTTTGACTTGGCCATTCTAACACCTGGATATGTTTATTTGTGAACCATTCTATTGTAGATTTTGCTTTATGTTTTGGATCATTGTCTTGTTGGATGACAAATCTCCATCCCAGTCTCAGGTCTTTTGCAGACTCCATCAGGTTTTCTTCCAGAATGGTCCTGTATTTGATGCTGCAACCACCATGTTTGACAGTGAGGATGGTGTGTTCAGGGTGATAAGCTGTGTTGCTTTTACACCAAACATAACGTTTTGCATTGTTGCCAAAAAGTTTGATTTTGGTTTCATCTGACCAGAGCACCTTCCACATGTTTGGTGTGTCTCCCAGGTCGCTTGTGGCAAACTTTAAACAACACTTTTTATGGATATCTTTAAGAAATGGCTTTCTTCTTGCCACTCTTCCATAAAGGCCAGATTTGTGCAGTATACGACTGATTGTTGTCCTATGGACAGAGTCTCCCACCTCAGCTGTAGATCTCTGCAGTTCATACAGAGTGATCATGGGCCTCTTGGCTGCATCTCTGATCAGTCTTCTCCTTGTATGAGCTGAAAGTTTAGAGGGAAGGCCAGGTCTTCGTAGATTTGCAGTGGTCTGATACTCCTTCCATTTCAATATTATCGCTTGCACAGTGCTCCTTGGGATATTTAAAGCTTGGGAAATCTTTTTGTATCTAAATCCGGCTTTAAACTTCTCCACAACAGTATCTCGGACCTGCCTGATGTGTTCCTTGTTCTTCATGATGCTCTCTGCGCTTTAAACAGACCTCTGAGACTATCACAGTGCAGGTGCATTAATACGGAGACTTGATTACACACAGGTGGATTCTATTTACCATCATTAGTCATTTAGGTCAACATTGGATCATTCAGAGATCCTCACTGAACTTCTGGAGAGAGTTTGCTGCACTGAAAGTAAAGGGGCTGAATAATTTTGCACGCTCAATTTTTCAGTTTTTTATTTGTTAAAAATGTTTGAAATATCCAATAAATTTCATTTCACTTCATGATTGTGTCCCACTTGTTGTTGATTCTTCACAACAAATTACAGTTTTATATCTTTATGTTTGAAGCCTGAAATGTGGCAAAAGGTTGCAAAGTTCAAGGGGGCCGAATACTTTCGCAAGGCACTGTACATTTGTGGTATAAAATATATCTTTGGAATGTTACACTTTTGGCATAGCTAAAACAATGCAAACATTTCCACCATGGCCTTATAATCCTTAAACCATCCATTATTTAAAACGTATCTGCTCATGCCACATCTATCGCCAAGAAACTGTCAAACACACATACACACACCAAAAAACACACACACATAGGAAGAACAAACACACAAGCACAGGTCTCACAAACAAGGGAAGAACAAACACAATTGAAACCTTTGCAATCATTTAAGAACAAACTTCACATAGACGTCCCTGGCTGGAAGTGAACATATTGCCCTTATTACTTTGCTTTTAATAATTTGTAAAAATTATATATTTTTTAAATCTTTTTTTAATGTTTTTATTTATGCAGGACAATACTAATGAGTAAAGAATTAAAGAGGACCTACCATCAAAGTTTAACGTCACCTGAATTGATATCAGTGTTACCACATCATGCTCATTTTTTTGTAATTGATTAAAAAAACAAATGTTACTGAGCTCCCAGGAAACTTGTTATGAGAGGAATGCTGTTGTTGTGATCTTCTGGAAATGAAAATGACCTGGATTGATGCTTTTATTTCAGCATGAAGTCATTATTGAAGTCAAAACATTATTGTATAGAATTAAAAGAATGAAACACTAGTAAATGTATTTTCTAAGTATGATTGTGTTCAGCTTGATAACCTAGTGCATGGGTGCTCAACCTGTGGCCCTCCAGCTGTTGCGGAACTACAAGCTCCATGAGGCATTGCAAGTTGCTCATATTAACAAGCATGACTCCCAAAAGCAGAGGCATGATGGGAGTTGTAGTTCCATAACAGCTGTAGGGTCACAGGTTGAGCACCCATGGCTTAGTGGTATGCATTCCTGCCATCAAATACTCAGGCCAAGGGGTCAAATTCCACAGAGGTTATCCCCTACTTAAAGTTTATATTTTAATCAGCAGCAAAAATAGGTGAATGTCCAATAGCCAATGCCACATCAGCCTCAAATGCAAAACATTATTGTATAGAATTAAAAGAATGAAATACTAGTAAATGTATTTTCTAGACAAGTGGAACATCTACTTGTTGTACTCCCCCCCTCCGGTGCCACATTTGGCACCTTTCAGGGGGAGGGGGGACAGGATACCTGTCTTTCACAGGTATCCTGTTCCCACTTCTGGGAGCCTCAGCCACGGGCAGGGGCGGACTGACAACTCATGGGGACCCCGGGCAATAGGAGATTATGGGGCCACACAGTATACATAAACAGTACACACACTCACAGAATACACATACACACACTGAAAAGGTACTGGAAAGGCGGGGCAGCTATAATCTTGGGATTTTTTAAGAAAAAAAAAACTGATTTTTAAATACTGTCCCTGGTTTTACTGAGGCTGGAAACCCTGATGGGGCCCCCCAGTGGCATGGGGCCATCGGGCAGTATGGCTACACTGCCAGGTTCCCTTACTCGCAATGGAGGTGGAATGCACCCGACAGCTGATGGAAACATGCTTCTTACGTGGTCTCAGGCCTGGCACCTGGGTATGATCCTGCTCTTCGACCAAGGACTGCATCCAAATGAGTGCATAAAGGACTACTCCACCAGGACACACCATCACCTAGCCACCACCCACCTTGTTCTGAACTGGTTGCTTGCTCTTTTTCCACCATATGATATCAAACATGGCTGTGGTACAACTACCTGCTTCATCAACACTGTGCGATACAAGAACAAGGTCATTTATTGTAGGCAGCTTCTTTCATTTCCGAATAAAGCGATAAAGATTCACCATAGTCACATTGATAAGCAGTTTCATACAGTATAACACAATACAGTCCCATACTGTTATATGTTTACTTCCTCAACTACAAAATAGAATTGCTGCGCGGTGAATAATTCCTTACCCAGGGATGAGAAGGAAAGAAAAGAAAAGGAAGGGAAAATGGTAAAGGAAAAGGACATTTTCTGTATAGAATACCGGCTCACCGATGCATGTTGTGGTTCCTCTCGTCGACATCACTATGGGACATATGAGCTGGCAGGACTAACTGCGGCACGTGGGGATGGTAACAGATATCCAACACACCTGAAGAATTGAATACGTAGTACAAATGGGGAGCAGTGAAGATGTGTTTTTTCAAAGCAGGCTAGTATAGGATGTACTTGGTATATACTGTAAGTAATGACATGGTCACTTTAAAGCAGGATTCCAGGCAGAACATAACTAGTCTTAAAAATGTTTTCTTCCCCCTCCTAACACCTATGCTGACTAACCTGTATAAAAAAAAAATGTATATCCATCTATCCACCCATTTTCATTCACCTTTGGGCTGGTCACATGATCGACTGGGGTTGATTTAATTAAACTGAAGAGTGCAAAATCTGGTGCAGCTGTGCATGGTAGCCAGGCAGCCCCTAACTTATTTTTGCCTTCCTCTGGATCAACTGTGGGTAATGAGTTGGGTGTATGGGAGGATGTACTGTGTTTTACTTTGTTTTATTTTATTTATTTTTTATGGTTGAACTGGATGGACTTGTGTCTTTTTTCAACCTGACTAACTATGTAACTATGTAACTATGTAACTATGTAACTATGTTATGCTTGTTCAATTGCTTTGGCAAAAAGAAGCTGATTGGTTTATATGCAGAGAGGGAGAGGGAAGGGAGCATTTTTAACCTCTAGAGGCCCGCGCTATAGTCAACTGACGGCTACAGCATGGGCCTGAAAATCTGAGAGGATGTCAATAGACGTCCTCCCCTTTGCATGCACAACGCGCGCCCCCCTGCAGGGCCCGTAGCGTACGGTGTGATCACCGAGTCACTGAGACTCAGTGGATAACAGATCCGTGTAAGGGGCCGGTCCCGGCCCCTTACCATGTGATCAGCTGTCAGCCAATGCCCGCTGATCATATGGTGTAAACAAAGGATCGGTATAAGTTTTTCTTTTCTCATCACGCTGACAGTGAGAGGAGAAGAAAAAGACGATCACCAGCTTGTTTACAAGGGACATCGGTCCCGAAGAGGAAGGAGGCAAATCTGTCTCCTCTGTGCCCAAAAATACCGCCTGCCAGTGCCACCTGCCAGTGCCCGCAGTGTCACCTATCAATGCCAATCAGTGCCACCTAGTAATGCTGCCTATCAGTGTAACCGATCAGTGCCCCTCACTGCCACTCATCAGTGCCCATCACTGCCACCTATCAGTGCCCATTAATGCCAGCTATCAGTGCCACCTATCAATGCCACCTATTAGTGCCACTTCTCAGTGCCCACCAGTGCCACCTATCAATGCCCTTCAGTGCCACCCATCAGTGCTACTTCTCAGTGCCGCCTATCAGTGCCCACCAGTGCCAACTTATTGGTGACCACCAGTGCCGCCTTATCGGTGCCCATCAATGCAGCCTTTCGGTGCCCATCAGTGCAGCCCATCAGTGCAAACTGGCGGAAATTGATGGGCACAGTGGCAACAATTGATGGCACAGTGACTGCGTTTGATGGCACAGTGGCAACAATTGATGGCACAGTGGCTGCGTTTGATGGCATAGGGGCTGCATTTGATGGCACAGTGGTGACAATTGATGGTACAGTGGCTGGGTTTGATGGCACAGTGGTGACAATTGATGGCAAAATGGCTGCGTTTGATGGCACAGTGGCGACAATTGATGGGCACAGTGGCTGCATTTGATGGCACAGTGGCTGTGCTTTTTTGTCACAGTGACTGCGTTTGATGGCACAGTGATGACAATTGATGGCACAGTGGCAACAATTGATGGGCACAGTAAGGCTGTAATTGATGTTTTTTTTATTTTTTCGTTTGTTTGCACCCCCCCAACAAACTTGAACACCAGCCACCACTGGTGGAGAGGATATGGAAGATATGGAACAGATGTCAGTAATAAGGTATATGGTATGTGTTTATATGGAAGGTGGACAGCACTTTACTACAGTGTGAGGTTCATATATGTATGTATGGGCAGTAATGAATTTAGACAGTTATGCTTTTCTATACTTCATAGGGCCCAGTGGCTGTATAGCAGAGAAGAGCTCTTTCTGTGCAAGGATATAAGACATGACTATCAGGCCTTGTACACAGGATCAGACCGGTCTGATGAGACTGGTCTGACGGTCCGTTTTCATCAGACAACTCTGAACTTGTCTGATAGTCTGATGTGCGTACACACCATCGGACCAAAATACTTCTCAGTGCCGCCTATCATTGCCCACCAGTGCCACCTATCAGTGCCCACCAGTGCCAACTTATTGGTGCCCACCAGTGCCGCCTTATCGGTGCCCATAAATGCAGCCCATCGGTGCCCATCAGTGCAGCCCATCAGTGCAGCCCATCAGTGCCCATCAGTACAGGCTCATCAGCTTACATCAATGAAGGAGAAAAATTACCTGTTTTCAAAATTTTATAACAAGGTATAAAAAAATAAAAATAAATTAAATCTGTATTTTTATTTATTTTTTAGCAGCAAAAAAAAAAACAGCAGAGGTGATCAAATACCACCAAAAGAAAGCTCTATTTGTGAGAAAAAAATTAAAACCTTTTCATTTGGGTACAGTGTTATATGACCGCGCAATTGTCATTCAAAGTGCGACAGCACTGAAAGCTGAAAATTGGTCTGGGCAGGAGGGGGGTTTAAGTGCCCAGTAAGTAAGTGGTTAAGACTAGTTTGCTTTAGCCTGGAATTCTACTTTAATTCTAATGGAGAAAGTAGTGGCTTCCTGCTTGCTGTGTAATCTGGCAGAGATGTTTGAATCAGAAGTAGCTGGACAGATATTCTTTGGCAGACAAGACAGTTCATGCTATGTATTTCATCTCTGTAATTACTGTAGCTGTGTGCCTGGAGTTCAGCTTTATTATGACAGAAAAATAGGAATATGTTACATTTCTGGACAAGTCTTTTTTTTTTTTTTAAATATAGTTAAAGGGTCTGTCCACCCAAAGCATATTTGCCTTTTGGAAAGATAGACTATCTAGAGCATTAGGCGGCGTACACACGAGGGGATATGTCCGCTGAAAACGGTCCGATGGACCGTTTCAGCAGACATCTCCGCTCGTGTGTATGGGCTAGCGGACAGATTTCTCCACCCGACAGATTTCAAAGCAAGCTTTGAAATCTATCCGGTGGAATCTGTCCGCCCGACATGTCTGCTGGTTAGTACACTTACCAGCAGACATGTCGGCCCCCACCGCCGCCGCGCCGCTGCCGAATGGATTCGGCGCATGCGCGGAAGTGTTTTACTTCCTGGTGCGGTGACGTGGCGGTGACGCGGCGGCGTCAACGTCACCGCCGCGTCACCGCGCCGTCCGGCAGCGGGGAATTTGATCCGATGGTGTGTACACGCCATCGGATCAAACTCCCGATCGGACATATCTGATGGAAATGGTCCGCGGACCGTTTTCTTAGGATATGTCCGATCGTGTGTACGCCGCCTCAGTCTCTTATGGTCTCCTACATGTCTTTTACATATTGCTTTGAGATACTGAACTTCTCTCAGTTCTCAGTTGCATACATTTCTAAATAAATGTAAAACCTTCAAGACTCACACTAAGCAGCTAAAAAACTTCTAACAGCTAAACAGCTAAAAAAATCAAATAAAATAAGCTTGAGCTATTGAGTTTTGCAAACAGCCCCCTCTTTTTTAACAGAAAGTAGAGAGAAACTAGAATAAAGTGGGAGAAGGAGCCCTAAAATCCCCCCCTGGCTGGATATAAGAATACATGATACTCAGATGCAACATTTCATATTGAATTAAAATATGTTTACATTTATTTTTATTTCTTCATAAATGAATAAAGATAATATTTAAAACCCCTTATACATTCCTTTTTATAACTAGTAAGGGAGGGAGGTACACACAGGGCTATTGCAAGGATTTTTGACACCCTAGGCGAAACCTCATTGGCTACAACTCTGACCCCACCCCCTTTGCCCTGCCCATGTATACCCCACCTTTTTAATAAAGGGCCCAGCAAATACAGCCCACCAGTGTTCATCAAATGCAGCCTCACCAGCACCCATCAAATGCAGCCTCACCAGCGCCCATCAAATGCAGCCTCACCGGTGCCCTTCAATTGCATCCTCATCAATGCCCATCGAATGCAGCCTACAAGTGCCCATCAATGCTGCCTACTAGTGCCTATAAATTAATATTTGCTTGCTTCCAGTCATTCGGGAGTCAGGACACAGACACAGTGCTTCACCGCCTTTGCGCCTAAGACAGTTTGTGTGAACGGAGCGGCGGCTGCCTGCTGATGCTGAGACTTAGACCCCTTTCACATTGAGGAGTTTTTCAGGCAGTACAGTGCTAAAAATAAGGGCTTTCACACTGAGGCGACGCGCTGGTGGGAGAGAAAAAAATCTCCTGTCAGCAGCACCTTTGGAGCGGTGAGAGGAGCGTGTATACCGCTCCTTCACTGCTCCTTCCCATTGAAAAAAATGGGAGACCGCGGCAATACCGCCCACAATGCGCCTCTATAGAGGCGCATTGCGGGCGGTATTAACCCTTTATCGGCCGCTAGCGGGGGTTAATACCGCACCGCTAGAGGCCGATTCCCACGGCAATCCCGGCGGTATAGCGCCGCTATTTTTAGCAGCAATATACCGCCACCGCGGCTCCTGCTCCAATGTGAAAGGGGCCTTAGTGTGCATTCACACCTGAGCGTTTTGTAGCCTGAAGCATGAAGCTCCAAAACGCTAGAGGGGAAAAAATCCATTATTCTCAATGGAGATGGTTTACATCTCTACTTCAAAACGTCTGAAGCGGAACGCCTGAAGCTCAAACAATTTCTGGACCCTTTTTTGTCGCTCGAATTGGGCTGATTTGGGTGTTTTTGAACGTTTGTATTCCCATAGAAACTAATAGAAACGCTCGATTCAAAGGTCTAGCGCAACAACAAGCGTTTCTACGGGTGTTTTGTCAATTTAAGCTGTTCTGTGAAATAGAATATTCACCCAGGAACAAGATAAAAAAATCTAAAAACATAGGGCCAGATTCTCGTAGCCGCGCTTAAAGTTGCGGCGCCGTAACTTTTCTTATTTACGTTACGCCGCCGCAACTTAACACGCCAGTGCTGTATTCACAAAGCACTTGCGTGTTCAGTTGCGGCGGCGTACCGTAAATTGGGCAGCCTAATTCAAAATAGGAGGGTAGGGGGCGTCTCCTATTTAAATTAGGTGCATCCACGCGCCGAACGTACTGCGCATGCACTGGCCATAGTAAAATCGCAGTGCGCATGCTCCAAATTATGACAGTGTTTTCGATGTGAACGTAATCGACGTAAATCCCCATTCACGTACGAGTTACGCAAACGACGTAAAAACTTTCGAATTTCCCGCGGTCACAACGTCCATACTTAACATAGGATGCACCATCTTTGGGCTGCTTTATCTTTATGCCGGAAAAACCTTACGGAAACGACGTAAACGACGGCGGGGCGGTGTAAAAATGTTCGGGAATCGGCGTATTAGGCTCATTTGCATAGGCAAATGAGAAAACAACGTAAAGGCCACCTAGCGGCCAGAGTTGTCATTACATCTACGATCCGATGGTGTAATTGTTTTACACCTGTCGGATCTTTAGTGTATCTATGCGAAAGTGATTCTAGGAATCACACGCATAGATAACCATTGAAAAAAACTGAGATACGATGGTGTATCTGAGATACACCGCCGTATCTCAGCTGAGAATCTGGCCCATAGCAACAAATGATGAAAGAGATGATAATTTTTCCTATTGGCTAAAATAAAAAAACGAAGCTCAAAAACTTCGGACAATGCTGTATGCAAACGTGTGAATGTGCGTGATAAAACGTGCGACAAAACGCCGGAAAAAAATTCTGAAAGCGCTACGCTCAGGTGTGAATGCAGCCTTAGTTGCTTGCTGCAGAGAGAAGAGAGTAGGAACATCAGTGGCCGGGCTCCTTAGGCAGCAGTGCGCCCTAGGCGGCTGCCTAGCTTGCCTAGTGGTAGCATCGGCCCTGGGTGCACAGTGGTAATTCTCTTAGTTTACAAACTAAGGCCTCTTTCACATGGAGCGGTCGTTTTTCGGTCCGCTCCGTGTGTGTCCGTCGGCTCAGCGGGGGGTCCCGCTCAGCTGTCGGCGGACAGGGCGGTCCCCGCACACTGTGCAGGGACCGCCCTGTCTCTCCTCCGCTATCCCCTATGGGGAATCGGATGGAAACGGACCGTCTATCCGTTTGCATCCGATCCGATCCACCGGACGGAAGAAAAATAGGGGTTTCTTCCGTCCGCAAAACGGATCCAGACGGACGCGGATCGTAGGCGGACGTTAGCGGATGCATCATCCACTAACGGATCCGCTCCCATAGGGACACATTACAAGTCCGTAAACGGACTTGTAATTAGCGGACCATTCGTCCGCTCATGTGAAAGGGGCCTAAAGAGTAATTCAAAGTTGCCAGTATTCAACCTTATTAGCCAACTAAAGGGGACACGTTTCTTAAAGTTAATATAAAAAATCTGCAAATATACATATTTTGTTTTCTGCACCTAGTGAAATTAGATTTGGTATACTGCAGCGCTGAATTCAATATGTATGTTTGTATGTAGTAAGGATTAGTTAATGAAAGGCATCTAAATAAATAGCTACACGTATCAACAAGCACTTTACCATACAGTATATAATGCGTATTTTAGCTGCAGGCAAAAATCGTTTATGTTATCATCCAGAATAGGATTCTGCTGTTATTTCAAAACTTTCTGCATAACTAGTTTACAATTTGTACTCATATACTTTCTATCTGTCAGTCTGACAAGACACTTATGAATTCCTTGTTTATATGTGTACTTCATCTGCCCTAATTTAAATTGTCCACAATCCCTTGTAGTTATCTATCACATTTTTGGCAGTTGTGATTTTCATCCATCTATTCTGCTTTTGTTGGGCATAATTTGCCCTTTTCTCTGGAGGTTGTCCATCATTAATGGCTCTCGGCACAGCTGAACGCTTAATTTATAATGCAATCTCCAAGCAACGCATTGGCACAGCAAGCTGAATCAAGAACAGTTCAACAGCTATTAGCAGCATGGATTCTTTGAGAGTGGCTTCTACTAGATCCATTTAAATAATTCTGCAATGACTGCATTGTCAGAGCAAATGCAAAAGTACATATGAACCGTAATCAGGGCTTCTATGACATCCTTAGATAGTAGGTACATGCTATTCTTTTCAAAGAGGCAGAAAGTCTACTTGTTACTTTTGTACATTGAAAGAGCTTGGTATATTGCCAAATATACCGGTAATTGCAAACCCTTAAAATAATATTCCATTCAAACCTTACAATTCTGCATTTAAACTGATTATGGAGCACACAATCATTCTGATCATTATTTTGGTATTCACCATCTGCCCCTACTGCTCTACTAGCTGTATTTCTACAGTTGCTGGAATCATCAAATTCTGAATGATGTTGTCTCTAAACCCACTACTGCCTTTTTCACTTTTATTGGAGCAGCAGAGAGTGATTCTATAGCAGACAATCATGTGACGGGAATAGCAGTGCCACTAAGGCCCCTTTCACATTGGAGCAGGAGCCGCGGTGGCGGTATATCGCCGCTAAAAATAGCAGCGCAATACCGCCGGGATTGCCACGGGAATCGGCCGCTAGCAGTGCGGTACTAACCCCCACTAGCAGAAAAAAATGAAAAACTCCTCAGTGTGAAAGGGGTCTAGAGCGCTGTATGTGGATTGCAGTGACAACTAGAAGGCCTGCTTAATCTGGTTACTACTTCCCTGAGATTTTTTTCAGAAAGAATTGTATGGTTTTATCTTGATAACACTACAGATCCAGTATGGACTTTAAAGGGGTTGTAAAGGTAAAAAAAATTTTCCCTAAATAGCTTCCTTTACCTTAGTACAGTCCTCCTTCACTTACCTCATCCTTCCATTTTGCTTTTAAATGTCCTTATTTCTTCTGAAAAATCCTCACTTCCTGTTCTTCTGTCTGTAACTCCACACCGTAATGTGACACTTTCTCCCTGGTGTGGAGAAAGCCTCTTGAGGGGGCGAGCAGAAGGGTCAGAACACTCTCTACTTTGCAGATAGAGAAATGATAAATAATCAGGGGACTGGGGGAAGGGAAAGCGCAAGTAAACCACTAATTTATAGGTAATAATAATATTGGATACCTATACCTGATCATGTGCCAAAGTTGGAGTCTGTTGCTGTAACCAGCTCATAAGTAACAAAAGGGGAAAAATGAGGGGAGAGGGGAATGGCCTGGGGGAGGCCTAAAGGGGTTACCAATAGCAACAATTAATGATCTAGAATTTTCAGATACAAAAAGGATTTATTCTAGTATTAAAAAATTGGAATATAAAAAGTGCAGTCACAGACGAACGATGTGATGAAAAATGTAACCATGTAAGGGAACAAATGGCCATTAATAATGAACGAACAAGACTCACAATAAACAACACATGAAGACGACACTGTCCGGACATGACCGGGTTCAGCCACAAGTGAATAACACTAGATATAATAAATTATATAATTGGTATGGCTATATAGGTGAAATAATCAGAAAAAGTTGTTTTATAACCCTAACTTAATTGAGCCAATTAGTGTATGTACTGGTGGCTGGACCCAATAAGCGGGGAGGGAGGGAAGGGGAGAGGGAGGACGGAAAAGCAGTGGCATGTAATAAGCAGGATTAGTTGAAATGTATTATCTTCATATATATAAGAAGGCCAGTATGGTGGCCTGAGTTTATGGGAGGAGCCCGGAGGGTATTTAAGCAGCCCACTCACACATGCTCTTTGTCGGTTCAGTGTGCAATACTACACGTCACTGGGCCGACTCTTCCCAGCTCACCTCATGTCCGTGAGTCTGCGCATTCAATCGCATTTGACACCCTCCCGCCCTTTTCCCTTTTTCATGGCACTTCTCAGCATATCCTTCTTCAAATAACTACCCATTACTTACTTTGGGTATGCCCCCTTTTCTTGGCATACTGACCAGACCACCAAGGCACACTTCAGGTCTATTTATGTTGTAAGTCTTGTCTCGTGTTTATGTGATCCACATCACTCTCGGTCAGAGGGCCACGACCATAAATGTATAATATGAGGGCCAGAATATTATTTAATTAAGACACATGACGTTGAAATAGTCCATAGACAAGAGGAGCAAAGCAATTGTTGTGTTAGTTGAAGTAGTGCAGCAAAAAGACATGTGACTTCACAAAGTCTTAATAGATCAATTCCAGATAAGTCGGTTAGTATAAGCCAGCATACGCAGCAGGGGTTAGTTTGTTGAAAGTCATTTCAGTCATGCATAGACAGGCCTATAAATGGGAGAAATATGAAGCAATTGGTCCTCTAAACTGGAATATATCAACTGTATCATCTATCTGTGTAACTTATCAGATGTTTATTGGTAGACATTTTTGTTCCGTTTCTTATTGTTCCGTTTTTCGTTTCCGTTAGTTTTTCGTAAGACGCCCGTTTTCCTGTTCGTTCCCGTTCCTTTTTTCGTAAGACGCCCGTTTTCCTGTTCGTTCCCGTTCGTTTTTCGTATGACGCGATTTTTTCAGATTCCGATCGTTTCGTATTTTCGTTACCGTTTTATTTTCGTACATGCGGGATGGTTCGTTATTCTGGTTTAATTCACGTTCGTTACTTGTTAGACAATAATTTTCGTGAATTTTCGTCAATGATTTGCATTCTGTATCTTGAAACCCCTTTCTTTTGCTTTTTTCAGTCGTATGTTCATATGACATCTATAAGGCCTCGTACACACGATCAAATCTGTCCACTGGAAACGGTCCGCTGGACCGTTTCAGCAGACAGATTCGATCGTGTGTACGGCCGAGCCGACGGATTTGGCCACCCGACAGATTTCAAAGCATGCTTTGAAATCTATCGGGTGGGAATCCGTCTGACCGACATGTCTGCTGGTTAGTACACTTACCAGCAGACATGTCGTCCCGCACCGCCGCCGCACCGCCGCCGAATGGATTCGGCGCATGCGCGGAAGTGTTTTACTTCCTGGTGCGGTGACGTGGCGGCTTCAACGTCACCGCCACGTCACCGACACGTCAGCGCGCTCTCTGCTGGCGGGGATTTTGGTTTGCTCGTGTGTACACGCGAGCAAACCAAAATCCCAGCAGACAGATTTGTTCAAATCTGTCGGACGGACAGATTTGAACAAATCTGTCTGCTCGTGTGTACGAGGCCTAACAAAAGATTTGCATTCTGTATTTTGAATTCCTTTTTCTGTTCGTATTTTGTATTCAAAATACAGAATGCAAATCTTTTGTTATAGATGTCATGTGAACATACGACTGAAAATAGCAAAAGAAAAGGGTTTCAAGATACAGAATGCAAATCTTTTGTTATAGATGTCATTTTCGTTTTTTTAAATGGGCAGTAAGTGAGTGTAGTTAGTGAAGCAGCTTCTCTTTTGTGCTGAGTACACTAGTACAGTGAGTAGTACAGTAAAGCCAAATAAACTTTTCTGTGGATTTTCATCTGAAGGGAGATCAGTTGGCCAGATTTTGAACCCAAAAATGGTTTTCTGATGTAGTTTGAAAATGAACAAATTTTCTGAGAACGAACGGAAAACGATAGTTTTTATGTTTGAGGTTAAAAAAGTCTGACCAAGTGTATGGGGCTTAACAATAGTTAATATGGATGAGCCGCGTGTTGAAAGTGCCGCGAATCCCCAGATATATTTACGAAAGTACAAAATGACGAAAATCCTTTTTTCTGTTAGTATTGTCAGTCGCATGTTCATATGACATCTATGTCATATGAACATGCGACTGAAAATATGATAATTGTAATAATTGTTTTGTAGATCTTTAAGGGCTTATCTTTCACCAATCGTCAAGTTGTCTGTAGATTTCTTAGTCCAGTCGATTTTTTCTAAATCAGACTGGACCATATCAAGAAATAAGTTAAGCCACCTGTTCTAAGACAGGGGTGGCATTTTTAATGACTTGATTCTTAGATTTGCACGTCTTATTAAAGTAAGAGGTGTCTCCGCCTCTTCAACGGGTGTGGAATTCTCATCCAGTAGCGAATTCAGAATATCGAAAATATTATTTTTATGCAGCTTGATTGTAAATTCCTCCTCAGCTGCCCTAAAGTAGCAGGACAAAAGAATAAAACCAAAACTGACCACTTCTTATCAGTGCATCTGTTTGAAGTAAAGTTCTTTGGGGTAATGTCAGTTCCGTCAGACAGCACATCCAGGCCATGTTAAACAGTAGTAATGAGATAGAGACTGACTGTTAGGACCTGGGACCTCTGGTGTGTCTGGTAGTGACTCTGCTTGCTGAGCCACCTGGAATGCTGGACAGCTCCTTGAACAGTTCTTCGGATAGTTCTTGAATGATCTTGTCTTGAATCTTCCTATAAAAGCCCTGCACTTCTTGGTTGCCAGAATATTGTGCCTTCACCAGCCAATATCTTGCTCCTGTCTCTCTTGCTGCCAACCGATCTTAGCCACCATTCGCTATGGACTTTTGGCTCGTCCCCCGACTATGCTTCTGCTGAATCCCAACCTGCAAATATCTGTTACCGACTTTTGGCTCGTTCCCCGACTCCACTTCTGCTTGAGCCCTACCTGTTATAACTGTTTCTGGACCCCAGCTTGCTCACCTCCTGGTGGGGCTATCCTGAGGACCGCAACCTGGCGCTAACATGCAGCAAAGCCCATCTCCACCTTCAGGAGCTCTGGTGAATACCGGTTAGTGCTTAGACCCCGCACCTCAGATGAACCCGTGTCATCAGCCAGGGGGACCTGTGTGAATATGCACTCTGCTGCTATAGCTACTGGCCTCTGAGCCTGACTCCAGACCATGACACTGACCTTTTATAGTTATACCTCTTGATTCACAAATTCCTCCTTCTGCTGCCCTACACTGATGTCTTGACAAGTGACTGGGTGGGCTAAGGGATCTTGGATCGTGTTGGTACCCAGCAAGGCAAGCTTATACATCGGACATACTCCTCTTGAGTACAGGGTCTGTCACATGGGGGTCTGTGGGAAGGGGGATTATCAGAATCTGTACATAGTAACCCTACCCATCCACCAAAAAGTGAATAAGAACACGAGGCAGTTTTTGACAATTCCTCTTTTAGAAAAAAAAACTGTGTTCCCCAATGTGTGAAAACCACTGAATATCTGGCTTTCCGTTTGACAGTTCTTATATAGGTAAGAGTGTGGTCACCTGTAGACGGCACCTGGTGGCACTGCCTCTTTTGACATCACCGACCCTGCATGCAGCGGTCTCTGACATCACAAGGGATGCCAGGTGACTCTGCCCCTTCTCTTTCAAACTCCTAACAATGATTCTAACTAACTTGTATAAAAAAGATGTATATACTTACCTATTTTTAGCTCATGCCAGTCCAGTCACGTGATCCGGCTTTTCTGTGTCAGGTGGCTATGGCTGCAGGGGAGAGGAGGAACCATTGGTTACAGCTGCACCATAAAGACCTGTAAGTGTCTGTAATCCTGGCATTCTCAGCCATTGTTGGGGGCTCGCTCGTTCCCCCCTTTCCTGACCTTCTGGGTTGCATGCTTGGTAAGGGTCTGATATGGATTTTGGTGGGGACCCCACGCCACTTTTTTTTTACATTTTGGCATGAGGTTACCCTTTAAATCTATATCAGACCTGGCTCCTCTGTGTCAGGAAACGGTGGCTGCAGGGGAGAGGAGGAACCACTGGCTACAGCTGCACCATGAAAACGTGTAAGTTATGCCATCAATCCCGGCGTTCTCAGCCATTGATGGGCGCTCGCTCGTTCCCCCCTTTCCTGACCTGCTGGGCTGCATGCTTGGTAAGGGCCTGGTATGGATTGGGGGGACCCCCATGCCATTTTTTTAAAAGGTTGGAATTCCCGGCAATAGTATTGTGTTTCTGGCAAGTTAAATGTTATCGGACATTTTTTTTTTTGCCTTTAGAAATGTCAGTTTTGCTACAGTAGGTTCTATCCATGGTGCAGAGCACCACTTTACAAACATACTAAGGGAACCAAATGCACTATATTTAAAGGAATTTTTCATTTTTATTGTTGCACTTTAAGCATCATTTAAATCACTGCTTGTGTAAAAACAATCTTTTTTAAAAAAAAATTGCATCAATACATGTCCCCCACGGCAGTCCCAGGCCCCCCATACCTTTTTTTTGTGCAATAACTTGCATATAAGAATTCAAATGGGGACTTGTATTTTTAAGTTCGGGCCCATAGATTTTAATAGGGTTTGCCGTTCAGATCAGAACTTTTTTTTCTGTTCAGGCCAGCATTAGATTGGCTGTTGTTGAAAAAATGTGAATTGTTGCGTGTGACATTTTGTTATGTGCATTGCTTGTCACATAAATAATGATGTGACACCACATATAAGGGGTTGATTTACTGAAACTGCTGCAGCTGTGCATGGTAGCCAATCAGCTTCTAACATCAGTTAGTTCAATTAAGCTTTGACAATAAAACCTTGAAGCTGATTGGTTTCTTTGCAGAGCTGCACCAGATTTTGCACTCTCCTGTTATATTAAATCAACTCAATAGTTTATGTGGTGCAAACTAGAATATGTCTTGCACCATCAACCTCTTGGCGAACTACTGCACAACTCTGTTGTGTCAAATTCTGACAAACTTATTTTCTGTACCATTATTTATGTGGTGCAGATCGTGAGACTTTCAATGCGAAAAGTTATGCTTGGATTTTTTTTTTTGCTATTGCTGTACTGGTCAGATATGTTTATCTCAAACCTTTCAAACTATTATCCAAAGCAAGCAGGTTACTGTGCGCCAGATGTTTTGTTTTATTAGAAGACTGGCCACCTGACGAGATTCTGGTGCAAGAGAAAGTAGCCAGTATTCACACCTAGCAGATCATATTCCTTGTGATTTTGAATTGTTTTTATTTTTGTATTTTTTTGTATTTTCTGTTTTACAGGCATTTGTAAAGTTTTTGCAAGCTTCAGGTGTTTGCTTCCCAGGCTGAGCAAAGGGGGAGAACAGGTTTATATAATACGAGGAGTTTTTCAAGGTAAGAAACACATGGTGCATTTACAGGCAGACCCATTGAAGTCTACAAGGGCAAAAACGCTTGATTACAAGAAAAAAAAGAAAAAAAAAAGATAGGGCATAGAGCATAGGGCAACTGAGCATACGAATGTGAAAAGGGACAACTAGAAAAAATAGGATGTTGCATGTTGAACTGAGGCTACACATGGATCAGGTCATGAGTGAACATGCAATGGATGTCAGCGGAAAATGGCTGACAGACTGAAAAACATGGGGTCATCAGAGCATAGAGGACAACTCGACAAGCTCAGTGGCAGATGCAAGACTCGAAAGAGACAGAGAGGAGCAAGCGGAAGACTTGTCAGTCAGTCAGGCAATGAAACAAGATGGCTGCTGTGTGAAAAGAGCCAAGATTTCAGGCATGCCTCTGTTTTGAGTTTTAAAGAGAAAAGGAAAAAAAAGGAAAAAAAGGGAAAAGAAAAAAAAGGGAAAAGTGCCAGCCAGGTCCAGGTGTGCACTCCAAGCTGACCTAGTGCATTCTGGGTTTCCATTCAGAATTCCAGCCTGATTCCATCCAGTAATGGCCGGGTGAATACTGGTGGATCCTGTGGGAAAGGGTGAAGCGACTTTTTATAATAAGTGATCCTGTTTATCGTATCCTGTGAGTGTTTATTACCATTTGAGATAAAATTTAAAATTAGTAGGCTCTTTCCCTTTTTCTCTTATTCTTTATTACACACTGAGCTTTGGAAAAAGCTGCCACTATGCCTAAAGTCCTCCCTGGACATGTTTATGGACTTTTTACTGATGAACTTTCAGAGTCTGTGGTTTAGAAATTTACAATAACCCTTTTTGTGCGCCACTATTTACAGTGCCTTGAAAAAGTATTCACACCCCTATGAAGTTTCCCACATTTTGTCATATTACAATCAAAAACATAAATATTATTTTATTTTATTTTATTTTTTATTGGGATTTTATGTGATAGACCAACACAAAGTGGCACATAACTGTGACGTGGAAGAAAAATTATAAATGGTTTTCCAAAATTTTAACACATAAATATCTGAGAAGTGTGGCATGCATTTGTATTCAGCCCCCTTTACTCTAATACCACTGATTAAAATCTAGTGGAGCCTTCAGAATTAATCTAATTAGTATTTAATCTCAGTATAAATACGGCTGTTCTGTGAACTCCTCGGAGGTTTGTTAGAGAACCTTAGTGAACTAAGAGCATCATGAAGGTCAAGGAACACACCAGAAAGATCAGGAATAAAGTTGTGAGGAAGTTTTAAGTAGGGTTAGGTTATAAAACATATCCCAAGCTTTGAACATCTCATGGAGCACCGTCCAATCCCTTATGCGAAAATGGAAAGAGTATGGCACAACTGAAAACCTACCAAGACATGGCCACCCACCTAAACTGACAGAGCATTAATTACACAGGCAGCCAAAAGGCCCATGGTAACTATGGTGGAGCTGCAGAGATCCACAGCTCAGGTGGGAGAATCTGGCCACAGGACAATTATAAGGCTGGCCATACTGTACATGTTCAATTTTTTGGTACAATTTTCCTTTAGATTTACCAAAAACCTTATAATATGAGGTTAAAACTAAACAATACTTTCAATTGTATCCAATTAGGCAGGCCCTTGCACTAGTTTAAGGTAAATCTAAAGAAAATTGTAGGAAAATTGTATAATATATGGCCAGCCTTAGCTGTGCACTCCACAAATCTGGCCTTTATGGAAGAGTGGCAAGAAGAAAGTCACTGTTGAAAGAAAGCTATAAGAAGTCCCATTTGCAGTTTGTGAAAAGCTACATGGACGAAGGTGCTCTGTCAGATAAGACCAAAATTGAACTTTTTGGCCTAAAAGCAAAATGCTATGTGTGGCGGAAAACTAACACTGCACATCATCCTGAAAACACCATCCCCACCGTGAAACATCCAATCTGACAGAGCTTGAGCTATTTTGCAAAGAAGAATAGGCACAAGTTTCACTCTTGCAATCTCCCATTGCCCGGGGGCCCCATGAGTTGTCAGTCCGCCCCTGGACATAGGGAAGCCGAATACAAATACACGCCACACTTTTCACATATTTATTTGTATAAAAAAAAGGAAAATCTTTTATCATTTTCCTACCACTTCACAATTATGTGTCAGTTTGTATTGGTCTAGCATATAAAATCACAATAAAATACATTTACGTTTTTGGTTGTAACATTACAAAATGTGGACAATGTCAAGGGGTCTGAATACTTTGTCAAGGAACTATATCCTCTGTGTCTGTTTTGAACTTTGAAGAGTATGGCAGTATATTTAGAGAGAGCGTGCATCAATTTACTATTGCCTGCAATATGATAGGTATTTTTATGGTGCTTCAATAGCAATCATTGTCATTTATATGCATTAGCAAAAGCTGCATACGCTGTGTAGTTGGGGGGAAAATTACAGAGAAAAATAAAAGGTACGCATTGGTACTTTGATAGTGATCTTCTCATTGCTTACAAATGTCACTTTGCATTAAATATATCCTTAGATGTCTTTGCATATGGGGTAAGTGCTGTGTGGGAATCTGCAATTTGTCATAAGCAGCCAACCAATTATTAACTTTCACATGCTGGTGTCTAAATATCAGAGTAGATTTTAAGGGGAAATTTGCATGCCAACAGCAAACCAATTTCAGAAGAGAAAATATTAATGTTGTCACTCGGCAGGTTTTTGCAAAGTAATTATTTAGCAGCCCAACATGTTGACACTGTATACTTGTCACGTACCTGGTGGACGAGCCCGACGTGCAAGGAGTGGCTGCCCTTACTCCTCTGATCCCGGGACCCCTGGTAGAGTGGACAGGGGGTGCGGGAGTGCAGAGTCGCACGAGCGCCGGTTGCAGCGCAGGTGCTGGGCCGGAAGGCTTCAGAAGGCTTCAGTGCTGCGTAGAGTAGCAAGTGTGGACTGTAGCTGCTGGCGGCAGGTGAAGACGACTGGAGACACAGGAATCACCAGAGCGGGGAGGTGTACCGTAGTCCAGTGGAGGTAAGTCCCAGCAGGAGAGTCCAAGGCCGGCTAGCGGGTCAGGTGCAGGTGTAGTAGGCAAGGCAGAGTAGGAGTCAGACCGGGTCGACAACAGACTGGCAGCAGCGGCTAAGGGGGTCAGGCAGGCGGATCGTCAGGCAGGCAATAGGTCAGGGCAGGCGGAAGGCAAGCGGAGTCAGGAACAGGCCGGGTTGTCAGGAACAGATTCAGGTAGGCTAGATACAGATAGTCTCAGGAACTGCTGTAGACCGGACAGCAAGAGGCAAACGCTGACAGCGAGTTTAAATGTCCTTTTTTGGCGCCAGAATGACGTTCGCGCGATGCGCGCGTACCGTTGCCGCGAATGCGCGCGCCCGCTCCCGTCGCAATGCCGTGATCGCGCGCGCGCCACTGCCGCGAATGCGCGTGTCCCAATCGCGCTGACGCGCCGCTAGCGCCATCTGGTGGCCGAAGCTGTTCATGACATTGCCCCCCTCCAATGGGCAGCCTCCGGATGCCCAACCGGGCTATTTCCAGCGGGTGGGAGTCTTTAAATGACTGGATTAGTCTTTCAGCGTGTATATTGTCCTCCGGTTCCCATGAATTCTCCTCGGGTCCATACCCTTTCCATTTGACGAGGAATTGAACTTGGTTGCGTCTTTTCCTGCAATCCAGGATGGATTCAACCTCAAATTCCTCCTCGCCGTCTACTAGGACCGGCTCCGGCGGACCTGTGTTCCTCTCAGGAAAGGAATCAGAAACGACTGGTTTAAGCAGGGCCACATGGAAGACCGGGTGAATTCGGAAGGTTTCTGGCAACTCAAGTTCGTAGGCAACCTCATTTATCTTCCTCTTGACAGGAAAAGGGCCCACAAACCTAGGGCCTAGTTTCTTCGAGGGACATGCAAGTTTTAAATTCAGGGTAGACAGATAAACCTTAGTTCCAGGTTCCAGGTTGAGTTCCCCTCTTCTTTTCTTGTCAAAGATTTCTTTATTACGCTCTTGTGTCTTAGTCATTGTCTCCTGCAGGATCTTATTATTTGTGTCAAAGAAGGTCAGAGTTTCCTGGACGGCGGGTACCGAACACTCCGGGACGGAATTGGACAAGAACAAGGGATGGAAGCCGTAGTTCGCATAGAAGGGCGATTGTTTGGTGGCAGAGTGGACGGAATTATTGTATGCGAATTCCGCCAGGGGTAGCAAGGACACCCAATCTTCCTGCGAGAAGGAGGAGAAGCATCGAAGATACTGTTCGAGTGTCTGATTCGTTCTCTCTGTCTGCCCGTTTGATTGCGGATGGTACGCTGATGAGAACGATAGACCAATCTTGAGACTGCTGCAAAGTGCCTTCCAAAACCTGGAGGTGAATTGCACCCCTCGATCAGACACGATGTCCACAGGAACACCGTGAAGCCTAACCACTTCCTTGATAAAGGCTTTGGCCGTCTCCGGGGCAGAGGGTGTACCCTTCAAAGGTATAAAGTGTGCCATCTTTGAGAGTCTGTCTACTACCACAAAGACAGTGGTGAAACCCTCTGACGGGGGAAGCTCCACAATGAAATCCATGGAGATCATTCCATCCATGGTCTTTCTGGTACTGGTAGCGGTTTCAGGAGTCCCCAGGCTCTGAGCTTGCTCCCCTTGTTTTGAGTGCACGTGGTGCAAGATTCCACATAGTCCCTGCAATCCTTCAGGAGCTGGGGCCACCAAAAGGAGCGTTGCAGGAGTTCTGAAGTTTTGTGTACCCCGAAATGGCCCGCCAGCTTGTGGTCATGGCAAGAACTCAGGACACTGACCCGTAGGTCTTCAGGTACGAAGATCTTGTCCTGATGCCAAAGTAAACCGTCCCTAGATTGTAGTTCCAGACTTGAAGAAGGGGAAATCCCAGCAGAGGCTTGCCTGATTTGGGGCAATAGGTCCCTTTGTAGTAACAGGAAATTTCCTGATGGCAGGATGGTATCCGGGGGGTTGGGAAACTCTGAGCTGCCATACATGCGGGATAGAGCGTCAGGCTTAGTATTCTTGGACCCTGGTCTGTAAGTGATGTGAAAGGAAAACCTTGTAAAAAAAAGTGCCCACCTGGCCTGGCGCGGTTTAAGTCTCTTGGCCGCCTTCAAGTATTCCAGGTTCTTGTGGTCTGTGTAAATCAAGATTGGGTGCGCTGCGCCTTCCAGGAGGTACCGCCATTCCTCCAGAGCGGCCTTTATTGCCAACAGTTCTCGGTCCCCTACATCATAATTTCTCTCAGCTGCTGACAGTTTACGGGAAAAGAAGGCGACAGGGTGTAAGAGAGCCTTGGGACCCTGTCTTTGAGATAGCACTGCCCCGACCGCCGTTTCGGAAGCATCTACTTCTAAGATGTAGGGCAGGTTTGCATCGGGATGCCTGAGGACGGATGCAGAGGTGAACAAGTCTTTCAGAGCTTCAAAGGCCGCCTGGGCTTCTGGTGTCCAGCGGAACCGGGTAGTCTGTTTAGTTAGATCGGTTATTGGAGAAATTATGCTGGAGAAGGCCCTGATGAATTTCCTGTAGAAATTCGCAAAGCCGACGAAACGCTGAACGCCCTTCTTGTCTACAGGCGCTGGCCAATCACGGATTGCGGAGACCTTCTTGGGATCCATTTCCACCCCCTTTACTGAGATTATGAGCCCCAGGAATTGTATGCTCGAGCGTTCGAACTCGCATTTCTCAGGCTTGGCATAAAGTCCGTGAGCTCGGAGTCGCTCGAGCACGTTTTTGACATGTTCCCGATGTTTCTCCAGGGAAGGGGAGAAAATTAAGATATCGTCCAAGTAAACGATCACAAAGAGGTCGAGGAAGTCTCTGAAGATGTCATTCACAAAGTGTTGGAACGTCGCTGGGGCGTTACAAAGTCCGAAGGGCATAACTAAATATTCGAAGTGTCCGAAACGGGTACGGAAGGCGGTCTTCCACTCGTCCCCTTCACGTATGCGGACCAAGTTGTAGGCCCCGCGGAGATCTAATTTAGTAAAGATGACCGCGGCCCCCAGACGTTGGAACAGTTCAGGTACCAAGGGCAGCGGGTACCGATTTTTGATGGTGATTTTGTTGAGTTCCCGGTAATCCACACAGGGACGAAGAGAGTGGTCTTTCTTTTCTACAAAGAAGATTCCTGCTCCCGCTGGTGATGTGGACGGGCGGATGAACTTCTTTCTTAGACTGTCCTCAATGTAGGTCTTCAAAGTCTCAAGTTCAAGACCCGTTAAGGGAAAGATCCTACCGAAAGGGACTTCGGCCCCCGGGAGGAGTTCAATGGGGCAGTCGTAGGACCTATGAGGCGGAAGGGTCTCTGCTCCCTTCTTACTGAAGACATCCAGGTAGTCGTGGTAAATTTCAGGGACAGATTGGCGGGTTTCAGCATCAGAGTCCATGCAGAGTAAGGACGGAGGCGGAGATACTACTTGCAGGCAGTGCTGTTGGCAATAAGGAGATTGGAAGCTGATCTCTCCCGTGGTCCAGTTGACCCGTGGATTGTGGACCTGTAGCCACGGCAAGCCCAGTATGACAGGGAACAGGGGGGAGTCAATCACATCCAGGCACAGTAGTTCATGGTGGTTGCCAGCGATGGTGGTGGCTAAAGGCTGGGTTTCTCGGGTAACCGGTCCGGATCTTAACGTGGAGCCATCAGCTAAGTATACAGAGAGTCCAGTAGCCCTAGGGCGAAGAGGGATCTGATGTCTGGAAGCGAAGGCTTGATCCAAAAAGCAGCTGCAGGCTCCTGAATCAATAATGGCGCTGACTTGGATAGTCCTTTCTGGAAGCTGGAAGAAAACGGGAACAGCTAGGTGAGTGGAATTGCCTGGGAGAATAGGTAAGTGAACAGGTGACGTGGACAGACACTTACGGAGCTTTGCGGGACAGGTCCTCACGTAGTGGCCAGCTTCCCCGCAATACAGACACAAGTTGTTGGCCCTGCGGCGTTGGCGTTCCTCAGGGGTGAGGGAAGGACGGAGGAGGCCTAATTGCATCGGCTCAGAGGTATCAGGGGCGGATGAGGCAGTCGGAGTTGGTAGAGCTGGATTGGAAACGGTCGGTACCCGTGGCATCATCCAGACAGGGCGAGATGGGGCCGTGGCTCTTTCAGTTCTGCGCTCCCTCAGGCGTCGGTCAATCTGAATGGTCAGGTTAATTAACGCTTCCAATGTTCCTGGGACTCCTACCCGGGCCAGTTCGTCCTTGAGTGATTCGGAAAGACCTAGGCGGAACTGGTAACAGAGGGCCGCATCATTCCACCTTGTATCCGAACTCCATCTGCGGAATTCGGACACGTAGTCCTCAGCTGGTCGGCGACCCTGCTGTAGAGCGTGCAGGGCAGCTTCCGCGGAGGCGGTCTGATGAGGATCTTCATATAGTAAGGACATAGCCTGAAAGAAGGTGGTCAGGTCATCAAGTGCAATGTCCTTTTGTTCCATCAGGCGATGGGCCCAGGCTTGCGGTTCGCCCGAAAGTAGTGCGATGACAAAACCGACTTTAGTAGCTTCTAGGGAGAAAGTCCGTGGCTGTAGGGCGAAGTAAAGTTCGCAAGCATTGCGGAAAGCCCGATATTTGCTACGTTCTCCGGAGAACCTTTCTGGCGTAGGAACTTTTGGTTCAGGTGGCAGCATGATGACAGAGGGAGACGTGGATGTGCCGGAAGCAGCAGAGGTGGAGGCGGGAGCAGATAACGCCTGGACGCGATTTTCCAAACGCGTGTAGCCCTCTTGCAGGGTACGGACTGCTTGGGTCAGTCCATCCAGGTGGCGACAAAGTTCCTGCATAGGATCTACTCCCTGCGCGGGCTCGGTCATGGCTGTCCGGTACTGTCACGTACCTGGTGGACGAGCCCGACGTGCAAGGAGTGGCTGCCCTTACTCCTCTGATCCCGGGACCCCTGGTAGAGTGGACAGGGGGTGCGGGAGTGCAGAGTCGCACGAGCGCCGGTTGCAGCGCAGGTGCTGGGCCGGAAGGCTTCAGAAGGCTTCAGTGCTGCGTAGAGTAGCAAGTGTGGACTGTAGCTGCTGGCGGCAGGTGAAGACGACTGGAGACACAGGAATCACCAGAGCGGGGAGGTGTACCGTAGTCCAGTGGAGGTAAGTCCCAGCAGGAGAGTCCAAGGCCGGCTAGCGGGTCATGGTGCAGGTGTAGTAGGCAAGGCAGAGTAGGAGTCAGACCGGGTCGACAACAGACTGGCAGCAGCGGCTAAGGGGGTCAGGCAGGCGGATCGTCAGGCAGGCAATAGGTCAGGGCAGGCGGAAGGCAAGCGGAGTCAGGAACAGGCCGGGTTGTCAGGAACAGATTCAGGTAGGCTAGATACAGATAGTCTCAGGAACTGCTGTAGACCGGACAGCAAGAGGCAAACGCTGACAGCGAGTTTAAATGTCCTTTTTTGGCGCCAGAATGACGTTCGCGCGATGCGCGCGTACCGTTGCCGCGAATGCGCGCGCCCGCTCCCGTCGCAATGCCGTGATCGCGCGCGCGCCACTGCCGCGAATGCGCGTGTCCCAATCGCGCTGACGCGCCGCTAGCGCCATCTGGTGGCCGAAGCTGTTCATGACAATACTTTGCAAAGCCAGCCTGACGACTCTGTGCCAAATTCTTAATATTATATCCACAGATAACTGAGCATTACTGTAGAAAAGGAATAATTATGTGATGATTTCACTACCAGAAACTCAATCATTTAAAATTTTCTTGCCTTATATAACAATTATTTCCATTTGAATGTTTTAACTTCAGACTGGAAACATTCTGCTTTTATTAAAAGAAATGTGTATATTTTAAATTTAGCTTGAATGGGATTTATATCAGGCTTTGAACAAATGATCTAGCATGCAAACAGCTAAGGGCGAAAGTGTCACACATTCCCGAAGACTTCCATGTGACTAGCTAGATCGCCTTCCGGTCTTGAGATTTCACGATGAATCATTCATGTTAAGTACCACACAGAACTTGCCCTCAAATCATTTTGCAGAACGTTTGGGGACAATAAGCCTTTTGCATAATCATAATCCTGGCAGTTCCATTTGCAGAACATTTTTAATGCAATTGTAATGGAATTAGCCGTGGCTGTAAAAAAGGATTAATTCAGATTGTTGCTCTGTACTTCCTACAGAACAGCGAAAGGTTGATTGGAGCATGGAATGGCTCTTCAGAGGGGCGTCTGCTGAGAGCTATTAGGAATCTGAATTTTAAGCTCTAGAATCTGAATCTAAAATCCTTTTCAATAGGTTATTAAAGCAAAAGGCAAAGCCAATCAGTTGCACCCCCCAAAGCTGTTATGTAGGATAATAAACATGGTATAAAATGGGAATACACTCAGTCTGAAAAAAACACAGGGATAGCAAGAAAAAAATGAGCAGAAGAGCTTGATTTCTGACTTTGTATTATGCTATCCATCACATTTGCATTTCATGTTATGCAAAGCTTCAGGGTGAAAAATTCAGCCTTCCCTGCATCCCTGCTCCAAGTAATAATTTCCGAGGAAGCAGATTAAAGCGCAGTGCGGAGTTCCTAGAGGGGAAGCAGTCCACTTCAATTAATCTGACTTCCATGTATAATGATGCTCTCGCTGTACAGCTGGAACACCATCCTGTGCTGAAAACATATTGTACTATAGCTACACAGACACAGACAAGAAGCCAAGGGTGGCTTAATCCAGCATGTCAAATGTAAGCTGTGCGGAGCTATAGGAATTGGAGAAAAGAAAGGTGCATTTGCTTAAGTAAAGAAATTTTACATGCTGATTACAAATTATTGCCTGTCATGATTCACAAAGTTATTGTGTGACAAAGTAATTAAAGCATGCGTTATTTAGCATTTAGTCTAGCTGATTTAGACAGCCTTATCCTTGTGTTAAAGCTTTGTGAATTGAGCCTATTGTCTGCTACCTTGCCATTCAAGTGCAATCTTTGCTCAAAACCAAAATTAGACTGGAAACCATCTGTACCTTAGTTCAATTATATCTTAAGTGCAAGTGTGAAAAAGGGGACAAAAAATGGGGGAAAGGGGGAAAATAGGACTTTAAATGAAGCATTCGGGTGCAAATAAGTAAATAATAGGATAGGTAAAATTTATATTTATTGGTTCATAAACATAATATATTATGATAATAATGTAAATCAGAATCCAAAACAAATATATACATAATATTGATACATAATCCGATACATTTCATATATATATATATGCACAGCTGTATTTGCATTGATGATAAAACAGATTGTACATGATAATGATACATAGTCCAAAAAATTTCATATATATACATAGCTGTGTTGCAAGGTAGTACCCAATTGACCTAGGGCCTCTATAATCCCTATTGTTAGTGATAAAAGTTGACATGGCATGCTACAAAAATTCATATAAAAACCCAATAAAAACTGGGTCCATGGGTAATTCCAAAAACTTCTTGACTACACATATTTGATCTAGGACATGGCACCTGTAGCTAGACGTGTTTCATAACTTTCTAGTCACTCTTCAGTAGCAATGCACGTGATGCAAATCTATTATAAATAAATATATATATATATATATATATATATATATATATAGAATAAGTATATACATTCCTAAATTATCTAAAATGGTTAATTAATAACGGAAAGGGAATAGATGTAAGAACCCCTCTGTAGTGTGTTACCTACAAGACATCTATGTGTTGATGATATGGTACTGTCGGCTGTGAGTCACCTGGGGACATAATTTCCAGGAGCTGTGGCAGCACGCTCAGCAATATCAACCAACACAGGACTGCATTCACGGTGGATATATGTCAATAATGCAATTCTTATGTGTGATCAGGTTGGTGGATAGACCAACCATGTGGGACCTCTGTTAAACATAATATAGTATAGGTATGAATTGAGCGTGACCCAAACACAAGGAGGAGAAGTTTTGCAGTGTACCTCTCAACTCCGGGTGTGATAAAAGTTTTGCAGTGTACCTCTCAACTCCGGGTGTGATAAAAACTTTTGCGCAAACCAATCAATAAAAGCTAATTGCGATTTTTTTAACGAAAAATATGTAGAAGAATACGTATCGGCCTAAACTGAGGAAAAATAAGTTTTTTTATATATTTTTGGGGGATTTTTATTACAGAAAAAAGTAAAAAATATTGAATTTTTTTCAAAATACTCGCTCTATTTTTGTTTATAGCGCAAAAAATAAAAACCACAGAGGTGATCAAATACCACCAAAAGAAAGCTCTATTTGTGGGAAAAAAAGGACGCCAATTTTGTTCCACTACTTTGATCCCTGGCTTCCTGACTTTCTGGCTTTGGCTATGTTTTGATTACCTTTGTTCTATTTACTTTTTTTTATTAAACAAGTGTGATTTAACTGTACTTCTGTATCAGTCTGATTCATGGTTTCTGGCAGACACTCCCCCTTGTAGTCCTTTCAAAGGGAGCAGGGAGTTTTATTTCCGCCTGGCTCGCTGTAGTGGGCAGAGTGGTTCTCACAGCCCCTGGTCTGTGCTGCCAATAGAGGCGGTGTTCTCTTTCCTCTTCCCAGCCAGCACCAACCCCTGTCCTTTCCGCTGCCTCCGCCCGCCCTCCCGCCAACTGTCTCCAGTGCGGGGAGGGTTACAGATCATCTGGATGACAGAGCGCATCTCGGGCTGATAGATCTATATGTGAGAAAACTGTTTGTGGTACAGCCCCGCCTCCCTATACATTTTGCTCTGCACTGTCTATCACAATTCTGGTTCAGGGAGGCGGGGCTGTACCACAAGGGGTGTCCTCACATACAGACCTATCAGCCCGAGATTTGCTCTGTCATCCCAATGATCTGTAACAATCCCCGCTCTGCACTGATGGGCACTGATAAGGCACTGGTGACACCACACTGATGGGCACTGATAAGGCAATGGGGAAGCCACACTGATGGGCACTGATAAGGCACTGGTGACACCGCACTGATGGGCACTGATAAGGCACTGATTGACACCTCACTAATGGGCACTGAAAATCTGCACTGGTGACACCACAATAATGGGCACTGATAATCTGCACTGGGGTGACACCACAAGATAGGCACTGACAATCTGCAATGGTGATACTGCACTGATAGGCACTGATAATCAGCACTGGTGACACCACACTGATGGGCACTGATAACCGACACTGGTGACACCACACTGATCGGCACTGATAATCTGCTCTGGTGTTCCCTGACATTTGGCACTGGTGATGGTCCCTGACATTTAGCTCTGGTGGTCCTTGACATTTGGCACTGGTGATCCCTGACATTTAACAACTGTGGACACTAACACGTTGCATGGGTTTGCATTTATATTAAAATGTTTGCATATATAAGGCTGTAACCTATCATACCGTATGTTATGTATTGCTTGCTGCCTGCAGAATGAGGGGTGTGATTTATGTTGAAGTGGGCGAGTTCACATTTACATGTACAAGCCTAGTGTACCTCCCACATTTACTTCCATCCCAAGGATTTGTGGGAAATGTAGTCTGATTACATTTAGAGAGAGAGAGAAGAGGATATGATGCAATCACTGTTCTAAGAGATCCTCCCTGCCAGAAAAGATGATGAATTTTTTGAATCACAGAGCTGACTTCCTGAAAAATCAGTCAGACATACTGTATCTCTTAAACGGTAATACATTTCACAAATATAATGACTGTTTAGTATTTTGTGTGGGGAGGTGTACTAATGTTTTTTTTTTTTTAAATCCTGGAGTTCTGTTTTAACAATAGAGGGTGCGGCAGCAGCAAGCTGCAAGCAAAGGGCAGATTCAAAAACAGATAGCCAGTGAATGCTCTGCTTTTAACACATGCCATTGACACACTATAGTCATTTTATTTGGTTATACTATTATATCAAAAAACATGTTTATGAAGTTGTGTACAAATTAATGTTTTTGAGAGAACAGACTACAAATCTTATACTGTACAGTTGTGCTTTTCCTTGGTTGTAAGGACAATGCTCACTGCTATTCAAGGTCTGGTTGCTATGATGTGATGTTCAATTAATTGCCTTCCTTCCATCTGTGATTACTCTTTTATCACTGAGAGAAAAGTTCTTTTGTAGCAAGCATTTGTAAATGCAGACATAATACCCTTGAACCCGTATGCTGAAAATGTTCTCATACTCCCACCTGCAGTAATTGATGGTTAGTGAGAAGTTCAGTCAACAGTTTTCACGTTATATTTTCCAAGCAATGGATGATCTTTATTAGTGAGGAACTCAACATTGTTCTGCACAATAAAAAGCAAATATAACAGCTTAAGGGATAGTAATGGGAAGATTCACCAAGGGTTCAACTAATTGTGTTCATAATTCAGTGAAACCTAACTTTGGAAGCTGGGCATTGCAAATAGGAGACATGTACCAATGCAGGACATAAAAAAAAATTAAAGTAGAAAAAAAAAACATACGGTGGGGAGAAGGTATTTTCATGTGGTTTCAAGGACAACACTGAAATTACACACACATTTTAAGGCTGTACATGTACGGAACAGTGCAGTTTATACGGACCGTCTCAGTAACAACATCCATTCATTATTTTTTCTTTTACCATTAGGATCACCCCAATCTCTTTCATATCAGTTTTAAAATGTTTTTTTTTTTTTTTTTTAATAAGATTAGCAGCAACATGTGCTTTTTCATCAAACATTAATGAACCCATTTTAATTGGCAGACCAGTAGTTTGCTGTGGCTGTTCCTGTTCTCACTGGTGTAAAACTGTCCTGCTACTGGGCAATATTTATGAAGCTGCTTTTAAGAACTGAAATGTACTAAAGATTAGGGAAAATAGGCCCCACTGCTGTATTCCTAACTTTTATTTATCTTTGGGCATAGGGTGTGAGGCAGCAGGACGCTGCAAACTAGACATGTGCACAGAAGAAAAATTCGTTTTTTTTTGTTCTGTTTCGTATCGTTCCGTTTTCTCGTTTTCGTAAGACGCCCGTTTTCCTGTTTGTTCCCGTTCGTTTTTCGTATGACGCGATTTTTTCGTATTCCGATCGTTTCATATTTTCGTTACTGTTTTATTTTCGTACATGCGGGATGGTTTGTTATTCTGTTTAATTCATGTTCGTTACTTGTTAGACAATAATTTTCGTGAATTTTCGTCAATGATTTGCAGTATCTTGAAACCCTTTTCTTTTGCTATTTTCAGTCGTATGTTCATATGACATCTATAACAAAAGATTTGCATTCTGTATTTTAAATTCCTTTTTTCTGTTCGTATTTTGGATTCAAAATACAGCATGCAAATCTTTTGTTATAGATGTCATATGAACAATGAACATAGGACTGAAAACAAACAGAAAAAGGATTGAAACAAAATACAGCATGCAAATCTTTTGTTATAGATGTCATATGAACAATGAACAAAGGACTGAAAACAAACAGAAAAAGGATTGAAACAAAATACAGCATGCAAATCTTTTGTTATAGATGTCATATGAACAATGAACATAGGACTGAAAACAAACAGAAAAAGGATTGAAACAAAATACAGCATGCAAATCTTTTGTTATAGATGTCATATGAACAATGAACATAGGACTGAAAACAAACAGAAAAAGGATTGAAACACAATACAGCATGCAAATCTTTTGTTATAGATGTCATATGAACATGGGACTGAAAACAAACAGATAAAGGATTGAAACAAAATACAGCATGCAAATCTTTTGTTATAGATGTCATATGAACAATGAACATAGGACTGAAAACAAACAGAAAAAGGATTGAAACAAAATACTGCATGCAAATCTTTTGTTATAGATGTCATTTTTGTTCTTTTGCCGTTTTCGTTTTGTCGTTTTTTTTCGTCGGATCATTCGTTCGTATTTGCGGTTGTTCGTTATGCGGCTCATTCGTAATCTCGTAGTTTTCGTATTTTGGTGCTTTAATTTTTTCGTATGTACACATTATCCTACGGGTACGAAAATGAACATTTTCGTACGAAAATAACATTCGTACGAACGGGAATGCACATATCTACTGCAAACAAAGGGCAGCTTCAAAATCAGATGGTCAAAGAATGCTCTGCTTTCAACTGTCAAATGCCCTATTAACAATAAAAAAATAACAATATGTCCAGAATTCAAAAAAATAGCATCCTCTGAAAAAAAAGATTTTTAACACAAGTATTTATTAAAAAAAGACAAAACAAGACCCTAATAATAAGAACATAAAAAAATGTAAATGGGTTGACTATCCTAGAATTTTCTTAACTAACCCTGATCTCTCCCGATGCAGTTTGTGAGTTTTCATTATGCTTTCTGTACAACGGCTTCCAATTCAGTGATACTATGGCTGCACCGTGCCTCCCCTTTTATAGTTATGAGGTTGGTCTAACCACAAACCTCTTTATTGACCTTAAAACTGGCCAGGAATCTTGCACCCACCAGATTTGCTTCAAACCCATAGTAGTGGCAGATCCACATCTACATTGCTGTAACTCAAACATTAACTCACACTACTCCTACCTGTAACTCTAAGCCCCCAAACACACTATTAGATTTTCTGCAGATTTTTATCTTCAGATTTACCAAAACCATGTATTGCAAGTGCCTGCATGATTGCATACAAATTGAAACTATTAAAGGGTTTGTTTTTTATTTTCTAAATAGGTTCCTTTAAGCTAGTGCATTGTTTCACTTCTAAATGATTTTTTTTCTTTGTCTGAATTTTTCACTCCCTGTTTCTCCTCAGTAAACTTGCCCCCATCATCCAAGCTGTTCTGGCTAGGGGTTAATCAGCCAGAACAGCTTACTGAGGAGGAACAGGAAGTGAGAAATTCAGACAAAGAAAACAAAGAAAAAAACATGTAGGTGGGAAATTGAAGGAAAAGGTAAGTGAATCAACAATGCACTAGCTTAAAGGAACCTATTTAGAAAATAAAAAATTAACCTTTACAACCTCTTTATAGGTTGACCTCATAATATATGGTTTTGGTAAATCTGAAGACAAAAATCTGCAGAAAATCGAATCGTGTGTATGGGGTCTAACTTTCACTCTAGCCTTCCCTCTTAACTTCAACAGTAACCCTGTATGTAATTTTAACAAGAACCCTCACACTATTCCTTCCTGTAATCGTAAAGTGGTAATAAAGGCTAAACATTCCTTGCATTAAGGTAAAACATTTTTAGACAACAGTATTGCCCTCTCACCTCTCTTTTCACTTGCCTAATCACTAATTCAATCCAGTGCTGTGCTCGTCTCTCCCCTCACTTCTGGGTCTCACAGGCTTTGCTGAGGGAGTGTGAGCCATTGACTCCCGCTGCTGTCAATCAAAGCCAGTGATGAGGGAGGGGGCAAGGCCAAGTCTTAGGTGTCTGTGTCTAAAGACACAGACACTAAGGCTCTAGAGTGAGCCCGCAGGACAGCCCCCATAGAAAACAGCTTTCTATGGGGGCACTTGCTGGAGGGGAGGAGTCAGTGGTACCGGGGGGGAAACCGAGAAAAGGAGATTTGGGGCCGCTGTGTGCAGTTCCATTGCACAGCGAAGGTAAGTACAAAAACCTGTTTGTTATTTTAAAAAAATGCATTTACAATCACTTTAGTGCTAACTCTCCCTTAATTAAAGTGTAGCTCCACCCAAAAGGGGAAGCTTCACTTGTCTGCCTCCTCCCCTCTACGCTGCCACATTTGACAACTTTTTTGGGGGGGGGGACGCGGTTCTGGTTTTGACAGGTACCCGCTCCCACTTCTGGCTGAGTTCGCTGCTGTAAAGTGAGCCGGAGGTTCGGCCTCCCATCCTTCCCCCCCACAGCGTGATTTGCACATGCACAGTAGGAAACAGGGTGTAACGCTGCAAGGCTTAACACTTGGCTTCCCAAATTAGCAGGACCAACACCCGTGAGCTGATTCAAGAATTGGCTTGCGTGAGGGTACCACTTTATGTCTTGACAGATAAGTGCCCTTATAGCAAAAGTCAGCATATATGGTATTTGTAGCTTCTGACCTTTTGTTTTTTTTCGGAGGGGGAGGGCAAAACACTACTTTAATGTAACCCTTAGTTTGCATACTCACCTTTCTTGTTCTTGTTTGTATACTCACTTTTCTCAAAAGACTCTGAGCTGAGGAATAACCTACTTGCATCTAAAGATACCATATAAATAGTAGATTCTGTGGGATCCATTTAAAAAAAAATGGGGATATTTATTATAGCAAAAAGTACAAAATATTGCTTTTTTCAAAAATGTTGCTTTATTTTTGTTAATAGCACAAAAAAATAAAAACTGCAGAGGTGATCAAATACCACCAAAAGAAAGCTCTATTTGTGGGAAAAAAAGGACATCAATTTTGTTTGGGAACCATGTACCCAAATAAAATTGACGTCCTTTTTTTCCCACAAATAAAGCTTTCTTTTGGTGATATTTGATCACCTCGTCAGAACTCTGCTTTAACTATGATTTTACATGAACGTGCACACTTATTCTTGAGAGATTTACTTTCCATTGATTAAATGGTGACACTTTTGTGATCTTATTACTGATGCCATTACAAGTTTACAGCTGCAGCAAAAGCCACACTTGATAGCTTGCTTCAGGGCATGCTTTTGGTCTAAAAAATTCCACCAAGCTACTTGCAGTTGAATCCTGCAATAGTAAAACACTTGTGGTTGTAAATCCCTAATAGCTTAGTCTTAGTCGTTTCCAGTCATCGAATTAGTGGTGATGCAGATTATAAAGTCCCATCATTTACTTTTAGAGCCACAGACAGCTATCAATTGAATATTTATTTTTGGTCGCTTCTCTTAGGGAAAGAAAACCACACTTACATTAAAGACATCGGGCCAGATTCTCGTAGATCACGCGCTGGCGTAGCGTAAGCCATTTACACTACGCCACCGCAGCTTACTAGAGCAAGTGCTGTATTCTCAAAGCAATTGCTCCGTAGTTTGCGGCGGCGTAGTGTAAATGGCCCGGCGTATCCCCACGTAAATCAAAGGGGGCGGCTTGTATTTAAATTAAGCGCGCCCCTGCGCCGAATGTACTGCGCATGCGCCGGCCATAGTAAAATCGCAGTGCACATGCTCCAAATTATGACAGTGTTTTCGACGTGAACATAATCGACGTAAATCCCCATTCACGGACGATTTACGCAAACGACGTTAAAACTTTCAAATTTGGCGCGGTCACGGCGTCCATACTTAACATAGGATGCACCATCTTTGGCCTGCTGCTTTATCTTTACGCCGGAAAAACCTTATGGAAACGACGTAAATGACAGCGGGGCGGCGTAAAAACGTTCGGGAATCGGCGTATTAGACTCATTTGCATAGGCAAATGAGAAAACAACGTAAAGGCCACCTAGCGGCCAGCGTTGTCATTACATCTACGATCCGACGGTGTAATTGTTTTACATCTGTCGGATCTTTAGTGTATCTATGCGGAAGTGATTCTAGGAATCACACGCATAGATACCCATTGAAAAAAACTGAGATACGACAGTGTATCTGAGATACACCGTCGTATCTCAGCTGAGAATCTGGCCCATAATGTATAATACTTACCATATTTATCGCGGTATAACGCGCTCCCGCGTATACCGCGCACCCCCAAAGTGCCCCCCAATCCTGTGGAAAAAAAGTTTTTTTGTACTTACAGTTTTGGTGTCTTGCGCGGCGTCCATCGGCGGCCTCGTCGGGTTCGGCATCCTTCTGCGGCTTCGGGTGTCCTTCTGCGGCGGGTCCGGTGTCCTCTTAGGCGGGTCCGGTGTCCTCTTCGGCGAGTCCGGTGACGATTAGCTTAGGTTCACATTAGTTCATTTTGCAGTGCACTTTTTGGCGTATTTTTTTTTTTTTTTTTAAATACACATTTTATTAAACACCTCCAAGGGGAGAAGTCCCATCAATACAGTCAACATATTAACTTCATATAGGTTAAAGACACTCCAATCAGTACACTACAATAGTGGCAACATTGCATGTCAGTACATTGCAAAATACAAGCATTTCGTTTAGTGTATAACCCCAGGAATCAAAAGTTTCCATCTTGGTTTGAGTGTCTAAAGATACAGGACCTCTCCACTTCCTTTTCACATTTTCCTACAAAATCATACAACAAGTAGAGTATAGTTAAGATAAGGATAGAAATAAAAAATAAAGAATAGAAAACACAAAATAAAAAGAAAAAAAAAGGAAAAAAGGGGGGGGGGCAATCCAGGAAGTAGGTGGTGGTAAGGGGACCAGCTCCCGTTCCAAAGCTATGAAGTAATTCACAACCGAGTTACTGTCGTAGTTTGGCCTTTTTTTTTTTTTTTGCACACACACTTTTGACGTTTTTTCTTGCTTCATATATTCTTTGTAGATGAGGAGACTGGAAAACACAAAACATTTAAAAAATGCATGTACAATATATGAGTTTTTTCATACACTCCCATTGATGTCTATAGAGCCAATTACACACTATGCCGCAATAAAAGAAGCACCTTCACCTTTTCAAAAATCACACTATGCCATGTTACATTGATGGAAACTCCTTTGAGAATAATGTGATTTCCAATGTCATGCATTGCAGCGTGATGGCAGGTGCAAGGAGAAATCACACTAGTGTGAAAGGGGTCTTAAAGCATTTGTTACCCCAACACTTCATATTCCTGATATGTGCCTGCTGTACCATGTGCTTCTATGAGAAAGTATCCTGTTCTCTTTGTATTGCTTCCTTTATGTAAAATTCCTGGAGTTCATGCTAGCCCCCTACTTTCCTATTAAAAACTGACCACACTAAGCAGGAGAGCACACGTTGGTCAGTTTTCTAGGAATGGTTGCACACCAAGACAATGGGGGTTATTTACAAAAGACAAATCCATTTTGCACTACAAGTGCAAAGTGCACGTGAAATTGCGCTGAAAGAGCACTTGGAAGTGCAGTCGCTGTAAATCTGAGGGGTAGATCTGAAATGAGGGGAAGCTCTTTGATTTTATTATCAAATCACGTGTGAGCTAAAATGCTGTTTTTTATTGTCCTTGCATGTCCTCCTCGGATCTACAGCGACTGCACTTCTAAGTGCACTTTCAGTGGAATTTCAAGTGTGGTTTGCACTTGTATTGCAAAGTGGATTTCCCTTTAGTAAATAACCCCCACTGAGTCCATTGTATTGCAACTCATTAGGGTCAATTCACAAAGAGAAACGTTATTGGTTTTCTTCAGGTGTTAAATTAGCACTCCTTATTTAACGCTAGCAAACATGGTATTCACGAAAGCTATAATCGTTATTTAACACAGTCGTTATGGTTTTCAACTGACTCTTTATCCAAACGTTATTCTAACTACTCAGACGTTATTATTAAGATTCGGAAAGGTTAAAATAACTCTTAAGATCGTTAAATAATGCTGGAGAGATGCATTCTGGGAGCAGAAGGGGAGGAGAACAGCTGCATGTGGAAAAGAGCAGATACAGAGAGAGAGAGGGAGACACAAGCAATACACATGGAGATTGAGCATGTGATGTGCATAACTTCTAGTGTGTGTTTTTCTAAAGCCATGTGTATTTCCTCATACAGAGAATAAATCATGGGAGATGATAATCGGAATTTAGCTATCACCTGGGTTTCAGAAAAGTCATCCAAAATAGTATGTGAACGGAATACACGTTTATAAATCTGAACAACATTCTAACGTGTTCTTCTTCGCCTCTGGATAATTTTAAGTTCAAATAGAGCATGGTTCTAGCTTGCCCAACACTACACTACACTACAAAAATCGCCAAAAGCTTCCTCTAACAACAAAATATTGCCTGGGAAATGTCATAACGCCACCCTGAGGGAGGTGTTAATTTAACGATTGCTTAACGATTGATAACTGTCCAAAAAATCTTTGTGAATTGCACTTCTGTACATATTTAACGATTTGAATCTTTAAAATAACGATTTGAATCTTTAAAATAACGATTTGAATCTTAAAATAACGATTTGAATCTTTAAAATAACGATTTGACTCTTTAATAAGGATCCACACCTTAAAATATCGTTTCTGTGTAGGGGGAAACATTATTTGATGATTTTTCAGAGCGTTAAATCGTTTAGTGAATTGAACTAGCTTCAATAACGTGCAAAATCGTTAAAATAACACTCGCAATCTGAAAATAAAGCTTTGTGAATTGACCCCATTATGAGTAAGCATAATTTGAGTGTGTGAAACGCGTCAACATCTCTATTTGCTACGGTCCTGTGGTGATTGTTGTTACACTTTTGGGATGTTGCAATAAAACAGACTCAAGTTGTCTTGTGTGCAGCCATTCCTTTTTAACATATAGATTTCGGGCCCTTTTGTGGAGTCCAATTCACTTAATGATTTCACCTCATAACAGAGGGAATGTGATCTCTTATAAAAAAGGGAAACAAAGGTATTTATAATGTTTTTTTTTTTATACCTATACAAAAATGTTTTGCCTTTCATTTCTATTTTAAACTGAATGGGTTGTTTTAAAGGTGATTGTTTACAATCACTTTAAGCAAGGTTGAAGGAAATATTGTTCATTTTCTCTTTTGGAAACCAATTAGAAACACCCTTTTTTAGTTTTCTTCATATTTTAATGGAAAACTGAAAGATTAGCTTTTTGACTGCAATAAATGTGAACTGTACTACTTTCATGTGCTTTTATGCAGCAATTATGTTATTTTTTTTTGCTTCAAGACCATGGTTAGTGCAAACTATATACAGATAACATAAGATGTAATACTGCAGTAGGTGAACTGAAGTCATTGTAGCTCAACTTATTTTATGGAAACACAAACCACAGAAGAGCCAGTTCACACTGGAGCGACTGGTCAGACGGCTCAGTGCTATGGAACCGTTCTAATAGGAGGTACGCAATTCGCTCTGACTTAGAAAGAGGTTCCTGTATGATTTTGGGGGCGGCTCGGTCAACCTGCATTGACTTCTATACAGACGTCGTCTTGCTGGTCGCCTCTGAAGTCGTCCTCAGTCCTCAGAGTCCCACCGGAGTCGTGCCGCGGGAGTGTGAACCGGCTCGAAGAGATAGCAATTCATTTCATTTTATAACTGTGGACAAGTATTATTAAACAGATTCTTTTGTTGTCAATAAACAGTAGTGTTTATGATTTTTTATGCCTATTTATTGGCCATTCTTCCACATTTTTAACTACTTCAATACTGGGTCCCCTTCCTTCCCAGACCAATTTTCAGCTTTCAGTTCTCTCAGACTTTGAATGACAATTGCGCGGCCATGCTAAGCTGTACCCAAATGTAATTTTTATCATTTTGTTCACACAAATAGAGCTTTCTTTTGGTGGTATTTATTTACGACTTTGTTTTTTTTTTTTGGCAATATAACTGAAAAAAGAGCAGAAATTTCAAAAGAAATCCAATAAAATCGAATTTTGTCATAAATTTAAGCCAAAATGTATTCTGCTACATGTCTTTGGTAAAAAAAAATCCAGTTAAGTGTATAATAATTGGTTTGTGTGATCACAGATAGATGTACGCAGATGATGTACAGGTGTGTGCAGGTGATCACGGACGTACAGTAGGTGACAGCGATTTTGTGTTTCCAGCCCGATGTGATCACGCTGGAAACCGGCGATACAGGACTGTGTTCTCGGCCCCCACGAGTTGCCGCGCATCCATAGGCATCCAATGGGGGCGGCGAGGAGTGTCATAGCTCAGCGCTCGCTCCCGGCGACGGGGATCACGGGTGTCAATCTCGCCGCTAGCAGAGGCGACATTGACACAATATCGGCGGGCAGTTACGTATCTGTGTGCAGATGATCATTGGGACATACGTTTTTTGGATATATGTGGGGGACAGGTGTTTTTACTGTGTGGGGACATGTGTGTGGGGACTTGTGTTTTGGGGACTTTGTGTGTTTACATGTTGGGACATGTGTAGGGACACCGGGCCGGTGATCAGTGTGTAAAAAGCTGTAAAAAACAACTCATACTCACTGATCACCAGCCGGATGCAGAGATCCGTTCTCCTCTCCTCACTGACAACTTCTGTGTGAGGAGAGGAGAGCCGATCGACTAGCGACCAGCTCTCTATATTACATCACATGACTGCTGTGATTGGACACAGCCATCATGTGATAGCAGGAGGGCCAACCACAGACCCCTTCTGCCGATCGGAGATGCGCCGTGTCCGGGTGACACAAGCGCATTGGGAGTGCACTGCTGCACAGGCACATGTGCACGCGATCCCCCTCCTTCTATAGGAACATTCCTGAACGTCCACTAAGAAGGAGGAAGCACACCCAGCCATATATGTACAGTGGCCGGGTGGGAACTAGTTAAAGGCCACATCCTATTTAGTGTGATGAATGCACCAATTATCAAGATAATGATACTGATTTTCTGGTGTTCCAGGTCTGCAGCCTTCTAGTGCAAGCACTCACATAATTTCTGTACACTCTGTACAGTAGAGGAAAGGTGAAATATTTAGCACAAGTAATTGTTAACTAGGGTCAAATGACCACTATAGCAAAAAAATAAATAAAAATTATTTCTGGTAACTGTGTTTATTACCTGTAATGAAGGTATTCAGTATTTAAATTCCTTTTTTTTTTCAGGTTCCCCTATTTATATTTTTTCCTCACATTTACTTGCAGGATATGTTATCCAGCAAACATGCCAGGAGTTGGAGCTGACCATATATAACTGAGTTTCTTATAATGGTCAACTTCCCCCCCCCCCCAAAAAAAAATATGCTGTAACTGCTTAAAGTTGAACTATGTTTACCTCCACTTCAGCGCTGCACTGTCTTGGAGCTCCCTGCCAACTATTGTCATTTTTGGCCAGGTGGCTTCTGGGTACCGATCTCCAGCCGTTTTTAGTGGCTGGGCCAAGGTGACATCACTCAAGTGCTTGCGTGGGAGTTTAGTAGGCTGTGCATTGCCAAAAGTGTGCAATGAGCTGTGCATGCAAGCGGTGGACAAGCAAACTTTAATGCTGAAGAGACATAGGGGGTTATTTACGTAAGGCAAATCCACTTTGCACTACAAGTGCAAACTACAAGTGCAAAGTGCACTTGAAATTGCGCTGAAAGTGCACTTAAAATTGCAGTCGCTATAAATCTGTGGGGTAGATCTGAAATTAGGGGAAGCTCTGCTGATTTTATCATCCAATCAAATTATGTGAAAGCTAAAAATGCTGTTGTATCTTTTCCTTGCATGTCCCCCTCGGATCTACAGCGACTGCACTTCCAAGTGCACTTTCAGTGCAATTTCAAGTGCACTTTGCACTTGTAGTGCAAAGTGGATTTGCCTTTAGTTAATAACCCCCTATAGTATGTCTCCTCTACTGCACATTAAAAATTCTGTCTGTTCCCCAACTTTTTTTCCACTTTAAAAAGTTGTAGTCATGCTTTACCTTCACTCTTCTCCAGAAGTTGTTTTACAACTACACGTCCATCTAGGACTACTTTGCTCATAGTCTGACAACATTGCTGTATGATTTCAGTGCAGATTGAAAAGTGTTCCTACCCTATAGCAAAAAGAGGAAAAATTACAGATCTATTGGCAGGATCAAGAGATAGAGGACTCAGAAAAACAACCATTGTTGTGATAGTGCTAATGACAGACCTCTTATTTTTAAAGTGTTCATAATATCCATTTGGAAATAACTTTAGTCTATGCATATTGAAAGCATATGTAGTGCCCTGCTCCCAATGGTTGGGGCACTACTCTAAATTTAGAAGGTGTCCATTGTGTGTTAAGTGACCCTTATCGGCAGCAGCTCAGTGGGAGTGGTGCCCCACTGTGCATGTTGGGAAGGGATACTTAAGGGGCAGACACCATTTCCATTCACTCCTGTGTGAAAGCCTAGGGCTTTCACACTGGAGCGGTGTGCTGGCAGGACGTTAAAGAATGTCATGCATGCAGCATCATTGGAGCATTGAAACTAATGGGCAGCGCGGTCGAATCACTGGCAAAGCCTTTTACGGTTGCTAGCGGGGGTGCTAGCGACCCGCGAGCAGCCGAATACCTCCGTAAAAATGATAGTAAAGCGCCGCTGAAAATAGCGGCACTTTTCTGCCAGCGCCCGCGCTCCAGTGTTAAAGGGGCCTAAATTAAACAGTGTGTATTTAGTATCACTTTAAAGTGGAACTTTAGCCATAACAGTTTGATAACAATTAATATTCTTTAACAAAAGAACATACGTTCCACAGTAATAATTATGCTACCAAAATCAATGTGTGTTGTAAATTGCCCCCAGCATTGCTCATTTTCCATTTTCATACGCTGCCAGTGCTGAAGTTCACAGGCTGCCATGATGGAGAAGGGAGAGAAATATCAGGGAGAAAAGAGAGGACACTATCCTTGTAAATTAACTCCTTTCTGG
>JAJQKJ010001392.1:0-64876 GCA_029574335.1 Rana kukunoris
CATGTAGTTTGTCCTGGAACACTAGTAGAGCTCTTAGGATTGCTGTTAACTCCTTCCAATTGGAAGAAGACCTTTCTTCTTCTGGTGTCCCACCTGCCCTGTGCCCAGAAAGTGTGTTTGAGCTCCCCAACCCCAACTGCTCGCATCTGTGGTCAGAATGGATGTGATAGGGAAGACTCAGAGAACCTCTTTGTTTAGGTTCTCTTTGTCCTTTCACCACCAGAGCGAACGTTTCTCTCCTTGGTGGGATCGATACAGATTCTTCTAGACCTTTGTCCTTCATCTGTTCCAACAGGAATTTCTGTAGATCTCTCTCTTGTGGAACCTTGCCCATTGCACAGCCCGGATGGCTGCTGACATCAGCCCAGTGGTAACATGACCTCTCTTACTCTGTGCAAACTGTTACTTGTTTGAAGAAAATACATTTGTAATGGTCAGGGGTTAACGCGTTTATGATATTCCACCCACCACACACCCACGACAGCTTATCGACACTCGACACTCCACAATCCAGCAGACGAACACGACCCATAGGATTCCCCAGAAACGAGACACACACAGCTCTGTTGTCTGGTTCAAAACAAATTCATCCCTTAATGGTAAACTCAGGCTCTTTATATACAGTCAGCAACCAAATATGAACAATGACTCGACCCACAACATTATACAATGCTTCCTAACGAGCATCCAATACACATCTTGGGTAGATTTTCTGGCACCAGGTCTGACACAATTTACATGAGCTAATTAGCTACAGCTGACAAGTCAGACATCATGACTTGTCACCTGCTATACAATACACATTTATCATCAATAGAAATTCCCACAATACAGTGTTAATTAGCATCACACAATGGAAGGTCTTTAGAAGCCAGACTAAGGTTAGTTTACATGACAGTAGCAGACTTAATTACCCCCTTAACAGTCTGTGTTCCCACATGAATGAGTCATTCTTCTATTGACCTGTTGGGTTGAGAATCAACAACCTGTAATTAGTTCTTGCAGACAATCTTGAATATATTGTGGATTACATTACTGCCCCATTTCATGTAGTCCAAGATATCATTTCTCAGTCATCCTATGCCCCTAGTGGACATAGGATGACTTTAGACACAAGAGTCATCGGTGAAGCTGAAACAGGAGTACCTCACACCCTGCAAGAGCCTCTGGGTCCCACGGGCCCTCCCGTTACAACATTCTCTGACATAGGTTGGATATCTTCTCTTCCGGCAAAACTATCTTCTGTTCCACAGATAGGATTTTGTAACCCAAGTACAGAATTTTCTGTGTTGAAGTTGTATTGGATTTTTCTAGACTGATAATCCACCCCAAGCATCTCAGAATGTATTGTGTCAATTCTAGATCCTGGCAGAGTTGCTTCTCTAAGTGGGCTGTGTCCAGATATGGTACTATTAAGACAGACTGAAGCCTCAAGGGGACCAGTGCTTCCCCAAGAACTTTTGAAAATATTCTTGGAGATGATGACAGGCTGAAGGGCAGTGCTCTGCATTGAAAATTATACATTTTTGATTCTATCTGAATCACTATGCAAAGGAATTTTTGACATTCCTTTCTTATTGGGATGTGTAAATAGGCGTCCCTTAAAGGATCACTAAAGGATTTTTTTTAGCTAAATCGCTTCCTTTACATTGCTGCAGTCCTGGTTTCATGTCCTCATTGTTCGTTTTTGCTTTGAAGTTGCTGTAATTCTGCTCTGATCTCCACACTTCCTGCTTTTCTGGCTCCTTATGAAAAATCTCATGGCAGCTTTTCACTGTGGTCCAAGCTGTCATTACTGTGTGTCTAAAACTCCTCAGAACCAATCAGATTCATTTTAAAAACAAAACATTGCCCTGTATTTGTTTGTTTTTGTTCTGTGTGTCTCTCTACATTACAGAAACATTAAACCAGTTTAAAAGTGAAACTAAACTGCAGGCACATTATGATTGATTTTTATCTATTTTTAAAAGGAATCAGTTAACTTTTATGTATCTATACCCTGTAAACAGTCATTTCAGCAAAAACATTTTTTTCCTTTAGTGACCCTATAAGTCCAGGGTTGCCATAAATACTTACCATATTTATCGGCGTAAAACACGCACTTTTTTCGCCTTAAAATAAGGGGAAAATCGTGGGTGCGCGATATACGCGGATAGCCGCTTCCCGCGCTCAGTTTGAATGGAGCCGTCGACATATACCGAGTGCAGTACACTCGGCAAGGCTCGGCTTCGCTCGTGCTCACGCATAAACGTCACAGAGCATGAGCGAAGCCGAGCCTTGCCGAATGTACCCGAGTGTACTGCACTTGGTATATGTCGGCGGAGGCGTACGAACTGAGCGCGGGAAGCGGGGATTCGACTTGAGGCGCGTGCTGGAGAAGCCGGGAGGACACCACCGAGGCCGCAGACGGACGCCGGACCGGATGATGGACGCTGGGCAAGACACCAAAACTGTAAGTATTAAATCGTATAACTTTTTTTTTTTTTTTTACAGGAATTTCAGGGCAATTTTAGGGGTGTGCGCTATACGCGGGAGCGCGCTATACCCCAATAAATACGGTATTTTTGAAGAAGATTTCTTATCGAATAAATTGACTCCATCCGAAATCTCTTGTAACGAATGGAGAGGTTCAGGGGTCGGAGGTTCATAATCAGTCTAAACTTCCATGAGGGTTTTTTTACTACAAAAATGTGTGAGTAAAAACCCTGTTTGTGAATAGGAACTGGTGCCAATACTTCTTGGTCCACCATGTCTCCTATGAACAAAGGTAAAGCCTTCGCTTTTTCTGAGCGACTTGGCAATTTTGTCACCAGAAATTTGGACGGTGGTACGATGTGGAATTCCAGTGCATAACCTATTTTAATTATATTTAGAACAAATTTGTTCGAAGTTGTTTTTTCCCATTGGGGAAGAAAGCTCATCACCCTTCCTCCCACTGGGACCCTGACGTCACTGGGGCTTGGGCGATTAAAAAGTATGCCCCCTATCCCTCTGCCTTTTTCCCCTTTCCAATGTTTTTTGGGCTTGAATTTTCTTTTTAATAGGAAAAGATTTCTTTTTGTCCACCGTTCTCTCCAAGGCGGTCCCCAGTTCAGGCCCAAAGACTAAATCCCCATTGAAGGGAACATTGCAGAGACGTGTTCTGGATGCTGTGTCACCTGCCCACGTCTTCATCCACAGACTTTCTGCTGCCACTGAGCGAGCTGTAGATTTAGGTGTAAACTTTACTGCATCAGTAGCAGCGTCTGAAATAAAACTGGTTGCTTTGAAGAGCATTGGGAACGTATTAAGGAAATCCTCCCTAGGAGTACCTGCTTTGAGGTGTTCTTCCAACTGGAAAAAACAGAATTCTAAGTTCCTAACAACACAGGAAGTGGCTAAAGCTGGTTTTAGCCCTGCCATAGAGGCATCCCAGGCCCTTTTTAGGACAATGTCAGTCTTCCTATCCATTGGGTCCTTTAAATTACCCATATCTTCAAAGGCCAGATCCGACTGTTTAGATACCTTGGACAGCAGAGCATCAAGTTTTGGACTTTTGTTCCAGACTGCCTCTAGGTTCTCGTCAAAGGGAAACCTTCTTGAGAGAGTTTGGGAAGAAAGCTTTTTTATCCGGCTCAGCCCATTCTTTGCAAACTAGATCAGAGAGCACACTATGAATAGGGAACACTCTGGCCTTCTTTTTACCCAGGGCAGCATACATTTTGTAATGCCGGGATAATCAAGATTCTTCCTCCTCAGTCTCCAGTGTATCATAGATAGCACTCAATAATTCATCTACCTCCTCAATAGATAATTTATATTTTGTGATCCCGTTAGCTGCAACCTGATCTTCCGTCTGGTCTGAATCAGAGTCAGAAGATTCAGGCCTAACTAACCCGGGGCTATGCTCCCTTTCTCTATGGGGCTCCCCGAAGCTGGGTATTGTGGGGCTTGAAGGGGAAACAGTAGCTGCACTGCTGGTGGAGGCAGATACGTTGACATTTGAAATTAAGTCCCTAAGGGATTTAAAAGTTGATGCCATCTCTTCCTTAAAGCTGATCTCCACCCTAAAGTGAAGATCCGCTGATCGGAACCCTCCCCCCCTCCGGTGTCACAATTGACACCTTTCAGGGGGGAGGGGGGTGCAGATACCTGTCTGAAGACAGGTATCTGCAACCACTTCCGGCCCGCAGTCTCGGGCAAAAGACAGGTTTTTTGGCGACATCCCGTGGCCCCCCCCGTTGTGTGCTGGGAACTCTCAGCTCCCAGCACACAGCGGGAGCCAATCGCCGGGCGCAGCGCGACTCGCGCATGCGCCGTAGGGAACCGGGCAGTGAAGCCGCAGCGCTTCACTTCCTGGTTCCCTCACCGTGGATGGAGGGGGGAGCAGCAGGGTGACGAGCGATCGCTCATCCTCTGCTGCGGACGCCGCTGGACTCCAGGACAGGTAAGTGTCCTAATATTAAAAGTCAGCAGCTGCAGTATTTGTTGCTGCTGGCTTTTAATATTTTTTTTATAGTGGGCCATCCGCTTTAAATGAAACAAGGAACTTGCCCAAGGGAGAATCTGCCTCAGATTTTAACAATCTTGCAATACATTTCCTGCTCAAGGTCTTGTCATAGCCTGAGGATAATTTGCTTCCACAATTAGGGCACTTCCTGCAGCCTGACTTGTCCTCCCTTAAAGTCTCCTTAACCTGAAATGGATAAGATGGATATTTTAAATTCAACTCCTTCCCCTTTAAGGGACACCCGTGCTGCCACCACCGCTATAGTTTCCTGGGACAGTGACCCCCCCATGGAACAACTATACCCAGCCCCACACCTAGCCTACAAACAATCCCAGTACAGGGCATGCCCAGCAGCCTACCTGGGTTAAGCTGGTGCCTATGTCCTCTGGAGTATCCTGGGGATTAGCCTCCATGGTGCCCCCTTTGTTCCTCCGTATCCCGCCGCTAGTCCGGTATTGCTGGACGCAGGTCAGGGATGTGTAGGCCCAGCGCGGGCTTTTTCACTCCTCCACGTGCCATCAGGAGACCCTGAATTCTAGGCGCACAGTGATGATGTGATTCTGCCGGAAATGACGCATCGGCGTCTCCGACGCCCACTGCGATCGCAGAAAAGAGCTGGTGATGGAAGTCCACTCACCTACTCCTGGGGGTACCGCGCCATTCTGCCCACTGGCTCACATCGGCACCAGTAAGAAGAGGAAAACAGGTCTGCTCCGGTGTAGCTGGACGGTACCCGAGCCCTGCACCAAAAAAGGTGAGATTTCCTAGGAGGTGATATGTGGTACCCAGTTCTCTATACAGCCTCTCTTGCCCTGCAGGCAGCCCCTGAGAGATGAAGTCCTATAGCATTGTTCCTCTGATGAAGGAAACACAATGACTGAGCAGGGACCTGAGGGACAGCCTTTTGAACTGTTTGGCAATGTGTTACCTGTGTCGATGGGAGGGACTCCATCTCTCAAGTGCTGTCCTGGAAGACGACTGGGAAAATATATTTCAACCACTTCCTGCCCGCCGGCCGTCATATGACGTTCTTGACTTTGTGCGGGGATATCTGAATGATGGGTGCAGCTACAGGCATCATTCAGATATCAGCTTTGAATACCACCAAAAGAAAGCTCTATTTGTGTAAAAAGGACAGAAATTTCATATGGGTACAGTGTCGTATGACTGAGTAATTATCATTCAAATTGTGAGAGCACCGAAAGCTGAAAATTGGTCTGGTTAGGAAGGGGGTATAAGTGCCCGGTGGTCAAGTGGTTAATGACCCACCTGTGCTGATCTCTGTAGGAGTGTCCTCCTCTATAAATGTCCCCGTTATTCCATCCTCCTCCATAGACTGCTGATCATCCCTCACATACGTCTCTTCTTCTACTTCTGATTTCACCTCAAATTCTATATCGATTGGATCTCCACTCTAAACCAAGAGAATGAGAGAGAATATCATCTGTAAGTTATAAGCTTTATTATTGTGACATCACATAGAAAATCCACACATCCCCCCACAAGTCCATGTCTAGATCAGCCATTCTCAACCAGGGTTCCTCCAGAGGTGGCTAGGGGGTCCTTGAGCTGTGGCTGATTTACCTCCTGTTTGATGATGCCTACATAGTTCAGAGCCAATTCCACTTGGAGGAGCCAGTGGTATTACACCAATGCTCTTCATAATTCTCTGTAAGGGGGGCATTCTTACCATTACTGTAAAAAAGGGCATTCTTCTCACTGACCACCAAAGTAAGGGGCATTGTTCCCACTGATCCCCAATGAATGGGTTTTATCAGGGGTTCCCCGAGACGTGAAAATAATTTTTTAGGGTTCCCCAGCGGTAAAAAAGGTTGAGAAAGGCTGTTCTAGATGTTCCGTCCCACCAACCTTTAAGTAAGGAGAGATGGTGTGACCTTCCTGTGTGGAATCCCGGGAATACAGAGGGCGGGGACATCTCTCTGGTGGGTTTCTGTAGCTGGATGACTCCACCATGGTGTCCTGGTACAGATCTTTGTGTTCTTTTAGAGACTCTGACTCCTCCATCACCCCATCCTCATCATCCTCCTCTTTTATCTCTTCTTTAACCTCAACTTTAGGATCTCTCAGGTCTCCACTCTGAATATAGAATAAAAATGACATGAATGGTAACAATGCAGAATGTACAGATCCTAATGATACTATCAGTGATTGTTCCTCATCTACCTGATGATGGTGGGGGATGGTGTGACCTTCCTGTGTGGAATCCTGGGAATACAGAGGACGGGGACATCTCTCTGGTGGGTTCCTGGTATTAGGTGGCTCCATCATATCCTTGTGTCCTTCTGAAAACTCCTCCATCACTCCATACTCCTCATCCTCCTCTTTATACTCTTCTTTAACATCAATATTATCATCCCCGAGGTCTCCACTCTGAATATATAATAAAACATTCATTGTAACAAACATGCTGTGTATAAATCAGAACTACCAATAATTGTCACTCATCTACCTGATGATGGTGGGGGATGGTGTGACCTTCCTGTGTGGAATCCCGGGAATATAGAGGACGGGGACATCTCTCTGGTGGGTTCCCATTACTGGATCCATCTGTAGGAAACATACACACTGACTGAATACATTGGGCCAGATTCAGGTAGATGAGAGTATCTTTCCTCTGGAGTAACGCTTCTCATTTACGTTACTCTGAAGACCCTTTCAGCGCAAGTCCTGTAATTCACATAGCAGTTGCGCGTAAACTTGCGCCAGAGTAACGATAATGCGCTGGCGTAACCCGACGCAAGTGGAAGTGGGTGTGATCATATGTAAATGATGGGCGGAGCCCAGCGCAGAGGCTTACGTTCAGCGCATCATCCACGGAGCATGCGCAGTGAGTGCGGCTCCACTCGCCCCCTTGTGCGCATGCTCACAACTTCCGTCGGCACCACTTCCTGGGAAACGTCAGCGCAATGCGTTCCGCTGGGCGCTTAAAAGCGCTGGCGGAAACGCCATTCCGGCGCAAAAGTAGTTCCATTTCCCCCCACCCCAGGGATGATACTTTTGTTTGGTCATGGCTGCTCCTGCTACCCGCAGAGAGAGGAGGAACCTCAATTACAATGCCCAGGAGGTCTCGCTCATCATTTCGGCAATGGAGACGGATAATGTTTTTCTCCATGGCAAAAAAAGCCGGCCGGGAGAGGAAGCGGGGCATCCTGGAGTCCATTGCTGCCAGGGTCAATGTCCTGGGGTACTCCACCCGGACTGCTGGGGACATACAAAAAAAAATTAATGACCTGCGGCGCAAGGTGAGGGACAAGGTGGCCTCCATCAGGAGGTATGAGAGGGGCACAGGTGGTGGTCCCCCATGTCCTGTCACCCTAACTGCAGAGGAGGAGGTGGTTGCTCGCTGCCTGGAGAGGGAGCAGGTGGAGGGAGTCCCAGGCTATGACTCCGTGGAGGAAGGCACAAGGACAGGTAAGTGTTTTATAATCCCCTATTTGTTGATTTGCATTTGGGGGGGGGAGGGTACATGTGCCAAGTGTGTGGGACCACCAACATGTGTCTGCTTTGTGTCATCCACAGATGACGGAGCTGGGCCATCATCTGTCAGCGTCCATTCCACCCCATCCCCCCAACGCCATTGTGTGCCCGAGCCCCTGGGTGGTGAAGAGGTTGTGGAGGAGGAGAGTGGCCACACCACACCTGCCGAGGTGGTTGTGGAGGATCCTGCTGTGGCAGAGCAGGACTTTTCTTTGGTTTTGGAGGTCTCCTCCCCTTCTCCTGGGCCGTCTGTCATCCCCTCCCCCATCCTTGGAAGCCCCTCAAGGGCGACTCCATCCCCCCGGCCACAACCATCTTCTGGCCCCAGGAAGGCGACCCAGAAGACCAAGGGGGTGTCTGATGGTGTCCAGGACCAGTTGGCGAGGGATCACGCCAGGCAGACGGAACAGATGGGGGCCATAGCTGGGCACTTACATAAAGTGTCTGACAGCCTGGGCTCCGTTGCCAACCTCAGCAACGCAGTGCAGGATGTCAGCTGTAACTGCGCTGCAGTGGTCACCACTTTGGGGGAGGTGCAGGGGGATATTCGGCACCTTACTGCAGCCGTCCAGGCCAACACTGCTGCCATCCAGGGCAACAGTGCTGCCATCCGGGACCAGGGGAGGCTGAGTCGGCGGGCCCAGCATTATCAGGTCACCCGTCAGCTCCGGATGCAGGCCCAGACCAACTCCTACCTTGGACGGATAGCCAGGGCCTTGGAGGGCATGCAGGCCACACCTGTCAGGAGTGGCCCACCTGGGGATCAGCCACCTCCAGATGCTCCCCCACCCCCACCCACTCCATCCAGGCAGCTGAGGAGCCAGAGAGGGGCCCCCAGAAGAAGCCCCCGGCATCCCCGATGAGGCCTTTTTTTTTTCTTGTTTTATATTTTTGGTTTGGACATACTCAGGTCATGAGTTTATTTTTTATTTTTCTCAGGTTATGAGATTTTGTTTATTTTATTTATCAGGATATGATATTTTTAATTTCTTTTTGTACTGCACACGGTCAGGAGTGCAGGGGACAGTGTGAATGGTGTGTGAATGTGAGGGGGTGGCACTCCTGACAGTAAGGGGTGTCACCCTCGGCCGTGGTGGTGAAGTTAACCCCACGGCTGAATGAATGACGTGTGAAAGGTGTGTGAATGGACAGCGACATCATTGGGGCCTTGACGCTGGCGTTACTGCTCCCAACTCCTACATGCTGGACTTGGGCTAATCCAATGCGATGTGCATGTGGTGTGTGTGATCTAGGGACATCAGTGGTGTACACGCGTGCACTGTCTGTGTAATTAATGTTTTGGTTTAGTGTCCAAAGATGCCTACGGCGAGGACCCTCCTGACTGCTCTTCCATCAGCAGACTGGGTGTCCTCTGGCAGGTGGGGACTGTGTGGGTCGGGGGTCAGGTCATCACGTATGTCAATCTGCAGGCCTTTTTTCATAGCAAAGTTATGTAGTATGCAACATGCACCGATGATCTGACACACAAAGGTAGGGGAATACAATAGGGTCCCCCAGACTTATCCAGGCATCGGAAACGGGACTTCAGGAGCCCGAATGTTTGCTCCACCACTCCACGGGTTTTGATGTGTGCTTCATTGTATTTTCTCTCTCCTCTGGTTTGGGGGTTCCGGAAAGGAGTCATTAGATGGGGTCCCAGTGCATATGCAGAGTCACCTGTAAGGTAAAAGACAGGAGAATGTTAGTCATGCATGTGCGACTTCTGTTGTGCATCACGGGAGGGGATAGTCATGCCTGACTCCCTTGTCACTCACCAACCAGCCAGCTGTCCCCATACATGTTCTGGTTAAATTCTGTTGGGATGGGGCTCTGATTGTATATGTAGCTGTCATGGCTGGACCCGGGGTGTTTGGCACGGACGTGCCATATGAGGCGTTGGGCATCGGCTATCACCTGTACGTTGATGGAATGCCAATGCTTCCGATTGCGGTATATGTGCTCTGTGGCACTGGGGGGCTATAGGGCCACATGTGTGCAATCAATGTCCCCCACAGTGCGTGGGAATCTGGCAATGCTGTAGAAATCTGTCATTGCCTTCAGCCGCAGCTCCTCAGTGGTGGGTCTGATGAACTGGTTGGACATGCGTCTGAGGATTGCAGGGACAACCTGGTGCACACATCTGCTCACGGAGGACTGTGACATCCCAGCCACCACTCCACTTGTACGCTGGAATGATCCACTTGCAAGGAAATTGAGTGTTGCCAGGACCTTCACCAGTGGCTGCACTGCTTGTGAGCGGTGTGTCTTGCTGGTGATGTCATCCTGCAGGGTTGTGGTTAGTTCAAGTATTACATCAGGGCTGAATCTGAAGAGGCGATACACCTCCTCATCCCCCATGCCAAAGAGGCTCATACGTGTGCGGTATATCCTCTCACGTGGCCGCCTTCTTGGTTCCAGGGGACCCATCAGTAGTTCTAGGACCACAATTGCCCCTGGCATGTTGGCACACAGAGGTGTTGTCCTTGCAAGTGTTGTTGTTCAGCAAGCTCCTATCGTCGGTAACGCTGCTGTAGCTGCTCTCCTGCTGACCTGTGACCGTCTGGAGTAAAGATAAAGCAGCCTTTTGTAGAAATAACTTTGCGCCGGACGGACCAGATACGCGCGGCGCATGTAGCCAGCGTATGGTGCTAATCCGTTTGTGAATTGGGAAATCTCCCTCATTTGCATATTTGCAGGGGAAATCAATGGGCGCGACTGATGCGCCCAGCGAAAATAAGCGCTGACGATACTCTGGCGTCGGAACGTTCCGCCGGTCGCAAATGATCCGTTATTGGGCGCATCTAGTTTGGTGGGTACGGGCACATAGAAACGACGGCGCATCATCACAGTTACGCGGCGCATATCCAAATACTCCAGCGCAAGTGTTCCTGAATCTGGCCCATTGTTTCTATGTAAGGATGAGCCTCGGCGTGTTCGCATGGAACACGTGCAGAGCCCGCCAGGAAGTGTGCGCGGCGCTGCGCTAATCACAGTCAGGGAGACATTTCCCGATCTCTGCAGCCGAGCATCGGGAAATGTCTCCCCGGCTGTGATTAGCGCAGCGCACACTTCCTGGCGGGCTCTGCACGTGTTCCATGCGAACACGCCGAGGCTCATCCTTATTTCTATGTGTTTATCAGATGATGGGGGATCTAGGTGGAGCCTCCGTACTGCTCTCTCCTTTATAATAAAGTCTCCTCTTACCCGGTGATGTGAGGGGCGGCTGATTTTCCATCATGATGTCCTTCCTGGCACTGCTCACCTCTCCTCCATCATCTCTCTGGTGACTTCTAGAATCTTCTTTGTATTTCTCTATTCTATCAGGGAGGGAGGTGGAGGCAATGTGATTATCATAGAATCTCCAGATGTCACAGGAGGAAAACTCTAGATTTGAACACAAATAGTAAAATCAAATGACATTCCCAGAATCCTCCTCACCTCACCAATCAGGTCTCCTTTTTTATCAAAACTCCACTGGGGTCTAATTTACCCAGACAGGGCCCCCCACTCTGTAGGTTAAAAGCTTATTGCAAGGAATTCTGGGACCAACAATCTTGCTTTTGCTTGTGAGAGGGACATTGAGAGGAGGGGCTGTGAGGTCAGTGTGATGTCATAGGATTCTCTGACTCTGGTTGGAGAGACATTGAGAGGAGGAGCTGTGAGGTCAGTGTGATGTCATAGGGTTTGCTGACTCTGGTTGGAGGGACATTGAGAGGAGGAGCTGTGAGGTCAGTGTGATGTCATTGGATTCTCTGACTCTGGTTGGAGGGACATTGGGAGGAGGAGCAGTGAGGTCAGTGTGATGTCATTGGATTCTCTGACTCTGGTTGGAGGGACATTGGGAGGAGGAGCAGTGAGGTCAGGGTGATGTCATAGGGTTTGCTGACTCTGGTTAGAGGGACATTGGGAGGATTCTCTGATTGGATGGATATAGGTAGGAGGAGCTGTGAGGGGCGCTCTGTGAGGTATCTGTACACACAGTCATTTCTCCCGGGTGCGTCCCACCTCTTCTAAATAATAGATGAACGTTGTCTTTAGGCTTTGCCAGGACACATCATATTCCTGTGATCTCCGTGTACTCCGGAGACTTTACTCATCACATTTTAGGATGAAGATCTGAGACTGGGATCATTATGGAGACATTCGTTTTCAGGACATTCACTACAAATTATATTTTTCCCTCTTTCTTCCTATTTGAATCTTATAAAATAAAGACATACACATTCCCATCCCCCCTACATACCCCCCACCCCCATCTCTAATAAACATCATATAACTGTTAGTATAGACTGAGGAGGTGAGAAGGTGATTGGTGGGAAAGGTGACACGTCTCCAGAATGAGGAGAATGTTCCGGCCCCACAAGTGGGGAGATGTTCTGCCCCTGAAGGGGTTAATCTAGGTCTCCACACTATATATGTGTGTATCATCATCTGCTGGAGATAAAAGACGTCACAGTGACTATGGAGGAAGAGGACGGACATGACGGGGTTACTGGGTGTAAATAGAAAATAAGATCTTATTACCTCCTCTGCTGCCTCTTCCAGCAACGTCTCCTCACTACTTCCTCCCGCCTCACCTCTCACCCGGAACTTCCTGTCTGTACCTGACATCACTTCCTGTCTTCCATAGAGTCTTCCTGTCTGCCATCTTGTGGAGATCAGAGGAACTGCAGAAACGTCTCGTACACGTGTGAACACGGCCTTGTGCTGGGTGTGTATGTACTTATAGATGGGTCACCTCCAGATCAGTTATTGTGTCCCCGATCACCTCCACACCAGTTATTGTGTCCCCGATCACCTCCACACCAGTTATTGTGTCCCCGATCACCTTCACACCAGTTATTGTGTCCCCGATCACCTTCACACCAGTTATTGTGTCCCCGATCACCTCCTCACCAGTTATTGTGTCCCCGATCACCTCCACACCAGTTATTGTGTCCCCGATCACCTCCACACCAGTTATTGTGTCCCGGATCACCTCCACACCAGTTATTGTGTCCCGGATCACCTCCTCGCCAGTTATTGTGTCCCCGATCACCTCCTCACCAGTTATTGTGTCCCCGATCACCACCACATGAGTTATTGTGTCCCCGATCACCTCCACACCAGTTATTGTGTTCCCAATCACCTCCACACCAGTTATTGTGTCCCCGATCACCTCCACATCAGTTATTGTGTCCCCGATCACCTCCACATCAGTTATTGTGTCCCCGATCACCTCCACACCAGTTATTGTGTCCCCGATCACCTCCACACCAGTTTCTGTGTCCCCGATCACCTCCACACCAGTTATTGTGTCCCCGATCACCTCCACACCAGTTATTGTGTCCCTGATCACCTCCACACCAGTTATTGTGTCCCTGATCACCTCCACACCATTTATTGTGTCCTTGATTACCTCCACATCAGTTATTGTGTCCCTGATCACCTCCACATCAGTTATTGTGTCCCTGATCACCTCCTCATCAGCTAGGGATGAGCTTCATCTGTTTGGCCGTTCACCAAATTTTGAACATTATGGGCCATTCACACCAAACTTGAGTGGCGCGTCACGGGCCATAATTCTCTGTGGCATCTCAGTGCATTGCTGGCTGATTGGCCAAGCCTGCACGATGACCTGCAGGCTTGGCCAATCAGAGCGCCGTAAGCAAAGAGAGCCATAATCGGCCAAAGCTAGGGTGGCTTTGGCCAATTATGTCTCTAGGGCTTTAGTACACGACCCACACTATATAAGGCCGCCGCCAAAGAACAACGCAAACCTCTCCTTGCTCCTCATCAGCTGGGTTCTCCAACCCCACTATACCCTCAGTTCTCTCTGAAGCCTGCACTGAGAGGAGGTGTAGAATAAGGTGTGTCACAGCCAAGTACTTTCGAGCAATCTACTATCGGTACATCGACGTCAGATTGTACCAGGCAAATCTTCTTGCATCAGCTGCTGCACCGCCGAAAGAAGTTCGCTCCCAGCCATCCACATGCCCAGCGGTTGAATGCTAGCTTGGCTAAATTGATAGCACTTCAACTGCTGCCTTTTCAGTTGGTAGACTCTGCCCCCTTCCGTGAGTTTGTGGAATGTGCTGTACCTCAGTGGCAGGTTCCCAAACATGGAAGGTGATTCCGGCTCTCTACCGGCATGTGGAAGGAAATGTCTTGGCGTTGCTGGACAGGGCAGTCAGCGGTAAAGTTGCAGATTACCGCTGACTCATGGTCCAGCAGGCATGGACAGGGACGTTACCTATCTTTCACGGCGCATTAGGTGACTCTGCTGGCAGCTTGGAAGGATGCAGGACAGGGTGCAGTATTGTTGGAGGTTGTTCCGCCACCACGTCTCCAAAATGCTTCTACTGGTGATTCTTCCTCCATGGCCTCTTACTGTGCTTTATCCTCGGAACCAGTGATGCTCTGTAGGCATTCAAGGGGCTACGCAAGTACGCAGGCAAAAAGATGCCATGCGGTGCTTGAGCTGACGTGCTTGGGGGGCAGGAGCCACATTGGGGCAGAGGTTCTGTTAGCTTTGCAGGGGCAGGTCAGAGGTAGTTGACACCACTTCAGCTCAAGCCAGGAATGGCGGTTTGCGACAATGGCACCAACCACCTCTCCGTCCTCCGACAGGGACAACTGACCCATGTGTCCTGGGTGGTGCAGTGGTTCTTGGGCAGGTACCTGGGCTTACAGGATGTCCTGAAGCAGGCCAGGAAATTCTGTGTGCAATTCCGATGGTCATATAATGCCAGTGCTCGGCTGGCAGACCTCCAAAGGGAATACAACCTGCCCAAGAACCGCCTAATCTGTGACATGCCCACCAGGTGGAACTCTATGTTGTTCATGCTGCAGTGGCTGCACATGCAGCAGAGGGCCATCAATGAGTATCTGTGCCAATATGACAGCAGGACAGGGTCAGGGGAGCTTGTTTTTTCCCCCCCATGCCAGTGGGTCATGATCAGGGATGCATGCACTGTCCTGTCACCGTTTGAGGAGGCCACGAGGATGGTGAGCAGTGACAGTGCATGGATCAGTGACACTGTCCCTCTTGTCTACCTGTTGGAGCACACGCTGCATGGAATAATGGACAGGGCCCTTGAGGCAGAACAGAGGGAGGAAGAGGAGGACTTCCTTACCACTCAAGGCCCCCTTTATCCAGACAGTGTTCCTGCTGGCCCGCCTATCACACAGGAAGAGGATGAGGAGGAGGATTGTATCAGCATGGAGATGGAGCCTAGCATTCAGTATCAGCAGCAGTATTCAAGGGATCAATTACAGTCCCAAGAAACCCATGGACTTTTACGTGGCTGGGACGAGGTGGCTGGGGATCATGTCGTCCTCAGTGACCCAAAGGACTCCGCACCGAATGCCTCAGCAAACCTACGCTGTATGGCCTCCCTGATCCTGCATAAAGATCCTCATATTCGTGGGATCATTACTGGCTGGCAACTCTCCTTGATCCACGTTACAAGAGTAAGGTTGCGGACCTTATCTTGCCGGCACAGAGGGAGCAGAAGATGAAACATCTTCGGGAGGCCTTGCAGAAAGGTCTGTGCAACGCGTTCCCAGATACTGGGAGTGTAACGGCTACCCAAGTAGGGAGAGGGTATGAGCCGTTGGCGACGTCCTTTTCCCTGGCAAGTTGCTATGCAAGTAAGTCCAGTATAAGCCCATCCACGAGATCCAGAGGGAGAGTCAGGTCCAGTTGTAAGAAACAGAAGGAATATCCCCTTGCATTCCCTCCTAAGAACGAGACGGTGCTACGTTTGGAAGGGTCAAGTAACACGTCCTTCGGTTCCTTGTATGTCCCACTGCATGATTATTATAGATGTACAGGCAGAATACATAGTTCCGTTACACTGCTCCCCTTTTGTGGAACACTCCGGCAGACCCGGATTGATCCTTTTCGGGTCAACTTGGGGATGTCCGGTCTGCTGTTAGGGTAAAAGTTCCGTTTGCCTGGACAGTCCATCGGCATTGCCATTAAATCTGCCAGGTCGGTAGCTGATGGTGAAGGTGAATAATGGAATTCAGTTCTGGAACAGTCACTTGCTTTGCTCTCTCAATGGCTCCCAGGACCTGTTGCTGATGCTCTTGGGAGAGATAAGGCACCACCTGAGCGCAGATCCCGTTTAACCTTTTGACAATTTCAGCCTGTTTGTGCATTTCAATGTTCAAGCCACGGGACATCTCATAATACATGACGTAGTGTCGTTGCATCTCCGATTTCTCACTGGCCAACTTGTCACATTCCCATTTTAGACTGTGATATTGGGCCGGATCTACAGTACATGTCGGGGAAGGTAGTCTTACCCGGGTCTCAGCAGCAAGCGAGTTGGTTCCAGCAACGCAGGTTGGGGCACAGGTAGTAACTGTGTAGGCTTCAGCGGGGCACATCGGGGCGTACGCAGAAACAAGGGGGGCCAAATCATTCCCCAGTAGGACATCTGCTGGCAAATCCTTCATCACCCCCACTTTCACATGTCCCGAACCAACCCCCCAATCCAGGTGAACCCGGGCAACAGGTAGCCGGAAGACGGTGCCTCCTGCTACTCTTACGGCTACGGTGTCTTCGGTGTGCTGGCTCTCTGGGATGAGTTTCTTCTGTAGCAGTGTCATCGTGGCCCCCGTATCGCGTAACCCGTTGGCTGCCTTTCCATTGACCCAGACAGTCTGCCTGTGTTGCTGCCTGTTGTCCTGGTTAGCTGCTTGTATCGGATCTGCCTCATGCAGAACACCCCAATGTTCTACCTCCCCAATGCCGTGGGCCGCAGGCATGGATGTGTGGGGGTTCCCCCTTTCTGGCTGTCTCCATGACTGTGACTGCCTGGGTACATTTAATGAACAGTCTGACTTTTTGTGCCCTGGTTGTTTTTGAATCAGAGCGATAGTAGCCTCGGTATCTCTTAGGCCTTGTGCTACTTGTCCATTCACCCGTACCTCCGGACGGTGATGCTGACGGTTATCTGGAGAGGCCGCTTGTATTGGGTCTGCCTCATACAAAATTCCCAGACATTCCTCAGGGCCCACCTCAGTCTCTAGGCAGTGGGCCGCAGAGGGCCGTGATGGAGTGACCTCTGTGTTGGGTGTTGGGCGTCTCCAGTTGTTATTTGTAGCTCTCAAAGGACAAAAACAAGCAATATGTCCCGTGTTGCTGCAGTGATGGCACGTCACCCTAGACGTCACCCTAGACGAATCCCGGGGGTAGTTGTTGGGTTCCTGAGGACGTGGTGGTCCTGGTGGGACTGGAGCCCGAAACGCTGGGTGTAGGGTGCCGGTTGGAGTACACGGTTCTACCTTATGAGCCAGGCGTGTAGTACCCTGGCTTACTTTCCTTGTTTCCGTGTACTCATCTGCTATACAACAAGTGATATTGTTTGCGCTGTGGTGGTATTGGAGCACTGGACCCTGTACACCTGACGGACGGTAGACGAGCTCGCCGCTCGTGGATGTGTGACCACCTCAGCTGACTCTATGTGAGTTTTTATTTTGTGCTTTGTTTATTAAATCTTTATTTTGCGGTATTATGCGATGTGCCCTCCTATTTTTGTTTCAAACACCATCGTTTGAGTATCGGCGGATCAACATCTAGCCAAACAGCGGCAGCAGAGCAGCACCTGATGAGCTCGCTGCTCGTGGAGATAGGCACCCCCTTTCACCACTCTGTGTAAGTGCACATCTTGTAATTGCTAGCAGGAATCCCTCCAGTGGTGACAGGACTACTCTATGGTTGTTTCTTTTTGCATTTTCCCCTTCCATGCACCATTGGATTTGAGGCTTCCATTTACCAAGAGTTTGATGCCCTATCTGTCTGGCTATATCAGATAGCCTTGAGGTAAGCTGATAGGATCACTAGAGGTGTGGGCTGCACGTTTTGGAATCCTTCATTGCACCTTCACTCATTTGGATGCTGGAACATCTCCTTTTGACTTCACACCAGATTCCACTTGCTGCACCGAGTTGCATGATTCAGTTGGACTTTTTTTTTTTTTTTTTTTTCTCTTATTTGGTTTTGTCTGCAGGACTGAGTTTTACCATGCACTCTGTTATGTTCAACACACATCTTTATAGATGACACGGTCACTGTTATTTACTGTCACTTTGTTCACATTGTGTTTTATTGTATCTATACATTCCTATATTTTTGCCACTTAATTGTACTCACCTAGTTTACCACTTTACTTCCCCTTTCCCATCACCCTTTAGACATTACCACCACAGCGCAAACAATATCACTTGTTGTATACCTTTATTGTCCATTTGGATAGACTTATTTTTTGTTTGCTGCAGTATACCTCTCGTGCCCCTTTCCCACGGCCCCTTTCTCACGGCCCAATCCCCTTTCAACCATTTCAGCGCAGGAGTTTCACCTATCACTCATCTGCTAGCCGCGCCACCTCGTTTAAGTTAGCGGGACGGCGATCTCGTACCCAGTCCTGTATGTCTGCGGCCAGGTCTTGGAAGAAATGTTCCATTAGGAATAGCTGCAATACTTTCTCCCCGGTGTTGGCCTTGCACCCTTGGACCCAATGGGATGCCACCCTTTGTAACTGGTTGGCCCATTCCATGTGGGAGTCCACAGCCTTCTTCTTGGATTCCCGGAAGCGGCGGCGGTAGGTTTCTGGAGTTACGGCATATCGGGTTAACAGCGCCTTTTTCACTTGCTGATATTGTAAAATATCTTCTGGAGCAAGAGCCCGAAAAGCTTCATTGGCTTTGCCCGACAATTTCCCAGACAAAATAGTGACCCATTGGTCTGGTGGTACCTGGTGCAGTGAGCACTGCCTCTCAAAATCCGCCAAATATCCATCTATTTCCTCCTCACTTTCTACAAAAGCTTTAAATGCAGTGAACGGTATTTTCTTTCCTGTCGCAGCGGGTGGGGAAGTAGGAGCTGCGTGTGTAATGGGCTGTCTAGCTCTTACCAGTTCCAGTTCTTGTCCCCTCTTGGTTTAAATCTCCTCTCTTGCTTCCCGGAACAGCTGGTTTATTAGTTCCGTGGACGTTTCTGGATACAAGGATAATCTCCGCTGTACAATATCCGTAATTACATCTTCCTCGCTGACAGGTGCTAGAGGCTCTGCTCCTTCCATGGATCCATCCATTTGGTCCAGCTCCAGCAGATCCGCTATCAGCTCCCTCCGTGGTCTGTTACTGGCACTCCTACCACGACTCTCCAATAAATCTTTTAGTGTGGATCTTTTCAGCCTGGCATACCGAGACTCCATTCAGAACTTGCTCCTTGGATAAAAGGACCATCCCACCGCTGACAACCAATGTAACGGCTACCCAAGTAGGGAGAGGGTATGAGCCGTTGGCGACGTCCTTTTCCCTGGCAAGTTGCTATGCAAGTAAGTCCAGTATAAGCCCATCCATGAGATCCAGAGGGAGAGTCAGGTCCAGTTGTAAGAAACAGAAGGAATATCCCCTTCCATTCCCTCCTAAGAATGAGACGGTGCTACGTTTGGATGGGTCAAGTAACACGTTCCTTGTATGTCCCACTGCATGATTATTATAGATGTACAGGCAGAATACATAGTTCCGTTACAGGGAGGTTTCAAAATCCTGGTCATGGACAACGTGTTGCTGAGGCTTCAGTCAGTCATAGAAAGAGTGGTGGAGAAGGTGGCCATCTGACCGATGCGTTCAGACAATTTTTTAGTCCGCAGCCCCAAGGTATGACCGGTTCTAGCAACCATAGCCAGCGTCTGTTTTACATGGTGCGGGAATACCTAGGGGCAAGATCAGGCATCCCCAGTTTGCATTTCCCGAGGCTGACTTCTATTTCATGTCCTGCACTATAAGTGAGGACCTTATAATACTATCTAACGGACACATCTACCTTGGGCTGACAGTACCACTGGAGGATATCTGGATCCCTCTGTGACTACACGCTCAATACCCCTGCAGGGGTGATTGGCTCTGGTGAGTGGGGAACCTGGTGGGGGAGCACCGGACCACATCGTTATCACCTACCTATACATCTGATGGAATTTCGTATCTAGGATTACTGCACATCTTTCATCGTTATGTTTTGAATTTTTGAACCTATGGACTTTAATAATAATCACATGTTTATGCACTTTTGCACTTTATCACTATATGTTTACTATTTGATGTAAATGGTGTCACTGTATTTGTATTATACTTGTACGTAGGGAACTCCCAGTACTGGTTTCACAGGCTAACACACGGACACAGTTATCCCTGACTTATCAGGGTTTGGGACAGCGCCACCACCCCTTTCACACATACCAAGATCAGACTTGGACTCCTTTCCCACTGAAAATCCTCTGGCTTACTGGGTCTTGAGGTTGGATCACTGGCCAGAGCTTGCACAGTATGCAATTGAGCTACTGGCTTGTCCTGCATCCAGCATTCTTTCAGTATATTATTTGGCATCCCAGCTTGTGCACTTCCACCATTGGCTGTGCCCGACTCCGGCTAATGCCTATACCTCCACGGAGGGGGCCATCGTATCTTCCCTGGAAACTTTGCATAATATTATCTACAGAGGCCGTGTCTATAAACCTGCCCTGGAACCTCTAAACTTGACACTCCCCTTTCCTCTATAAAGATAGTCAAACACACCTGGCTGACGTCCCCCAACAACCCCCTGTAGTTTAACCCTAATCTGCAGGAACTATACTCCATTCCTGCCCCAAATCGCTGGTACGCTAGGGGGGTTAAATATTTCCCAGTTACGTTTAGACTTTGAGGCCCATTTTCTACACTTCTGGGCGTGCTCGGTAGTTCGGGACTTCTGGGAGGAAGTGGGTGCTTTCTTTCTCTTTGGCTTTAGGCCTCCCAAACATAATCCACCCCAAGAGCTGCCAACTAGGCGGTTTTGGTGACTTACACACATCATCCCATGCCAAGAGATTGCTCTGCATACTCTGTATGTTAAAAAAGTTAAAAGCTGTTTTACTGTCCTGGAAGGGCGCACAGACCTCTCTGAGGTCCCTCTGGTTAAAACGTATTAATGAAGCTATCCCACTGTATAAACTTACTTTTGAACTCCGGAAACGGAACAAAACTTTTCACAAAATTCGGGGTAGATGGTTGGCGAGTCCGTTGACCCTCTCCCAGCACTGATTATATTTCCACCACCCAGAATCTAAGAGACAGCTATTAGAAAACAACAAAACGTTTTCGCTGTGGGGAAACGTAATCAAAAAACTGAGGAGCACAAAGAGGCGCAGGGTTTTTGACCTCTTCTTTAATTGTGTTTCCTGTCAGGTGGGACAAGTCATCTCTCAGGGTGCCGTCCTGGAAGACGACATGAGAAAATTCACTTTTTTTTATGCATGCCAATATTCTGCTGGCTTTGGTAGCTGCAGCTTGACATTGTATGCTATTGCTCAGACTGTCTTCTACTAGGACCCCCAGATATTTCTCCATTATTGACTCCTCCAGTGCTTCTGCCCCCATGGGGTGCAGGGTACCAGAGAAAAGTGTAGGAATGGAGGACATGGGATGCAGGAGAAGGGTGCAGAGTGGAGGACATTAGGTGCAGGAGAAGGGTGCAGAATGGATAACATAGGATGCAGGAGAAGGGTGCAGAATGTAGAACATGGAGTGCAGGAGAAGGGTGCAGAATGAAGGACATGGGGTGCAGGAGAAGGGTGCAGAATGGATAACATGGGGTGCAGGAGAAGGGTGCAGAATGTAGGACATGGAGTGCAGGAGAAGGGTGCAGAATGAAGGACATGGGGTGCAGGAGAAAGATGCAGAATGGATAACATGGGATGCAGGAGAAGGGTGCAGAATGGATAACATGGGATGCAGGAGAAGGGTGCAGAATGAAGGACATGGGGTGCAGGAGAAGGGTGCAGAATGAAGGACATGGGGTGCAGGAGAAGGGTGCAGAATGTAGGACATGGAGTGCAGGAGAAGGGTGCAGAATGAAGGACATGGGGTGCAGGAGAAGGGTGCAGAATGAAGGACATGGGGTGCAGGAGAAGGGTGCAGAATGAAGGACATGGGGTGCAGGAGAAGGGTGCAGAATGAAGGACAAGGGGTGCAGGAGAAGGGTGCAGAATGAGGACATGGAGTGCAGGAGAAGGGTGCAGAAGGACATGGGGTGCAGGAGAAGGGTGCAGAATGAAGGACATGGGGTGCAGGAGAAGGGTGCAGAATGAAGGACATGGGGTGCAGGAGAAGGGTGCAGAATGAAGGACAAGGGGTGCAGGAGAAGGGTGCAGAATGAAGGACATGGAGTGCAAAACGCAGGACAGTAATACAATCCCCCAACTCAAATACCTCCAGAAATAACTTATACCGGACTGCTGCTGTAACAAAGGTAAGTGTTCCCTTTATCACCTAGAAGAGCATTATGTGTCACAGCGCTGTCCTATTGTGTGTGCACATCAATTATCACACATACACTAATATATGTGGAGACATTCATATATAAAGTGCTAGGGGCTCCAATCATATTCTCTGCACATCTACTGCCTCCACTTTACACCTACTTCATTCATCGCATGGGGTTTATCAATAAATTAATTGATTAGTAAACTCTGTACTACCACTTTAACCTACAGGTAAGTCTATAATAAGGCTTACCTGTAGGTATAAAGAATATCTCCTAAACCTGTACGGTTTAGGAAATATTCCCCCCCCCCCCCCCAATGCGCAGTGGCGATCCTTGGCTAAAGGCCTGGCAGCCGCTGGACCTTACCGGAGAGAAGTCTGCCACGCACATGCACGGGAGTGACGACATCGCTGCTCCAGACAATCACAGCACTGGAGTGGCAATACCTGGAAGACACGCTGAGGAAAGGTGACATCTCCCTCAGCATGGACCAGGTAAGTTCCTCTCACCTCATTCCAAGGTAAGTATTTCATAATGAGCTAGTATGCGGTGCATGCTATTTCATTAGAGCATGGGTCTTCAAACTATGGCCCTCCAGATGTTCAGGAACTACAATTCCCATCATGCCTAGTCATGTCTGTAAATGTCAGAGTTTTACAATGCCTCATGGGATGTGTAGTTCCACAACAGCTGGAGGGCCATAGTTTGAGGATCCCTGCATTAGAGCTTTTGCTTTTCAGGTTTAAAAAAAAAGACAGTGGGTATACGAGCGCTTTAAGTAAACTGAGCCATGTACAAATTCATATACAACATAAAGTGCTTTGTGCTCAGGATGCTGTTCTCTGCAGATCTACTGCTTCCACTTTACACCGACTTCATTAGTAATCCTTATAATATTTGCTTCTATATTAAATAAACTAAAAATCGGTGTAAAGTCATGTATTCATACAATATTTTGTGCTCAATATAGTGTTCTCTGCAAGTCCACTCTTCTAGGTGATAAAGGGAACACTTACCTTTGTTACAGCAGCAGTCCGGTATAAGTTATTTCTGGAGGTATTTGAGTTGTTACACATAGCGCAGGTTTTTTTCTATTTATATTGGTGACATAATTGCCCAAATCGGGGGATCAGGAGCCATTTCCACCCTTTACTCTCGGCTGGGGTTCTTTGTATCCATATAACAGATGTTCTACATGACTAAATCTCACATCAATTTTACTGCAAAATCAAAGGGGCCAAAATGTCTCCCCCCCCTCCCCTCCCCCGAGCAGTAATATATTTCTATCCCCCTTGGTGGGAGTGGAGATGACCCATCTATAAGGATATACAGTACATACACACACAGCACAAGGCCGTGTTCACACTACCAGATGTTTCTGCAGTTCCTCTGAGCTCCACAAGGTGGCAGACAGGAAGTCTCTATGGAAGACAGGAAGTGATGTCAGGTACAGACAGGAAGTTCCGGGTGAGAGGTGAGTCGGAAGGAAGTAGTGAGGAGACGTTGCTGGAAGAGGCAGCAGAGGAGGTAATAAGATCTTATCTTCTATTTACACCCAGTAACCCCGTCATGTCCGTCCTCTTCCTCCATAGTCACTGTGACGTCTTTTATCTCCAGCAGATGATAATACACACATATATAGTGTGGAGACCTAGATTAACCCCTTCAGGGGGATCGGTTGAGGAATAATATCTCTTCCCTCCAAAACCGGCCAAACATGGTTCAGTTTTATCGTTCAGCCAGCGGGGTGAGTGAAAAAACTGAAGTGATTCCCTCATCCACACATTGGAGGGGGATGGGGGAATCCTCCCCGCTGCACTATTGTAGTCTGACAATGGGGGGCGCTCCTCCGCTCTCAGAATACACAGATCAGTGATGAAGCTATTGGCTGCAGCCGCTGATCGTGTGACTTTTATCCGGCAGTGACCACACATGGATGGAAATGTGACCGATCCCTGCTGAACCAGCTGAATTTCCATGTATCTATGGTCACCTGAAGTGACTTCCTCCCCTCCCCCTCATCTCCTTCACTATGTAAGTCATGCTGAGATAATCTCCCATTGGCTGAGCAATATTCTCATTTGTCTCTGAGCTCCTTCTTGCTATTCCTCGTCCTGCCTGTTGTTTCCTTGGATTGATTTTCTGTGTAGTGACCCCGGCTTCATCTCTTAGATGCGCTCGTCTGTTGCTTCCCCTGACCTTTATCCTGATTCCTGGATCTCCTCCTCATCTCTCCTCCATATCCTCTTACACAGCTTTTCTCCACACCTGCAGTGACCCTGGGGGGTGGAAACTTGGCACCAACATGCAGCAAAATCCATCCTCACCATTAGGACAGACAGTCTGACTGGAGATAACTATTGTTCTTCTCTTTTTAGATCGCCCCTCAGGCCGCGTACACACGATCAAACATGTCCGCTAAAACTGGACCGACGGGCCGTTTCAGTGTACATATCTGATCGTGTGTACGGGGCTAGCGGACATGTCTTGAAATTTGTCCGATGAAAACATGTCCGTCGGACATGTCCGCTGTTTAGTTCGCCTAACCAGCGGACAAAATTTTTCCGCATGCGTCGAATGGATTCGACGCATGCGTGGAAGTATTTTACTTCCTGGATTGGTGACGTGGTGGCGTCAACATCACCGCCACGTCACCGCATCCTCATGCCGAGGGGATTTTCGTCCGATGGTGTGTACACGTCATCAGACAAAAATCCAATGAGACATGTCCGCTGCAAACGGTCCGTTGGACATGTTTGAGCGGACATGTCTCATCGTCTGTACGCGGCCTAAGGCTATTGTTGCAGGGCGGGGGAGGGGGGGGGGGTTCAGGTTGCCGAGGTTCTCACTTTTTTTTCTCAAAATGATTATACAAGTAATTTGCACTTGAAGCTCTGCCTCTTCTGAAGATTTCTTCTCTGTCCCTCCACAGGTGTGTCCCATCTGAGTCACATCCGCCCATAACTGACAACTGGAAACTGTTTGCTGTCACTGTGTCTGTGTGTCTTTTGGTGTCACTTTCACCATCTGTTCCCCGTCTCCATCATTATGATGTTTGTGTTGCTCTGTAGTGTCTTCCCAAAGTTTTATGCGCTGATCTTATCTTTACAGCTCTGTCCTCTTGCTGGTCTGACTTTAGATGTGAAAGGTCTCCTCTGATTGTCAGCCATCCTTATATTATCTCATGATTCATTCATTAACAAAAGAACAGAAGCCTGTCCTGTCCACACCTAACAACTGTACATTTATTTTCTTCATCACCTCATCTCCCACAGTTATCACCTTTTGTATTATTTGATCCTCCCTCCTAGATTGTAGTCGCTAATGAGCAGGGCCCTCTGATTAATCCTGTGCTCTGCAAATTGTTGGTGCTTTATAAATTCTGTATAATAAGAATACATGTGATCCAATGGGGGTAGTAGTTCTTGAATGTACAGAAACTCCCCTATTACCCCCCCACATCCACATCCTATTATTGTGTGACCAATACCATCCAGATAATTCTTACTTTCATTTCCCAAAGTTATCCGTCTACAAGGAGACCTGTATAGATCAAATGATGGCACCAATGAGGATGGAGGAGGACCGGAGTCACATGACTGAGAAGATACTAAACTTCACCCTGGAGATCATCTACCTGCTGACCGGAGAGGTGAGGGGGATTCTGGGAGCTCACATGACATCACTCTTATCTCTATTAATAATACACAGACCTGACCGGAGAGGTGAGGAGGATTCTGGGAGGTCACATGACATCACTCTTATCTCTATTAATAATACAGACCTGACGGGAGAGGTGAGGGGGATTCTGGGATGTCACATGACATCACTCTTATCTCTATTAATAATACACAGACCTGACCGGAGAGGTGAGGAGGATTCTGGGAGGTCACATGACATCACTCTTATCTCTATTAATAATACAGACCTGACCGGAGAGGTGAGGAGGATTCTGGGAGGTCACATGACATCACTCTTATCTCTATTAATAATACACAGACCTTACCGGAGAGGTGAGGAGGATTCTGGGAGGTCACATGACATCACTCTTATCTCTATTAATAATACAGACCTGACCGGAGAGGTGAGGGGGATTCTGGGAATCTAACATGATATTCCTATTGGTTCCCCAATACAGAGATTTCCGCTTGTGAAGTCAGGTGATCACATGACCATCACAGTGCCTCCATGTGACTCCCTAAAACCCGAGAGACACAACATGGAGAAGATTCTAGAAGTCGCCAAGAAGATGATGGAGCTGCTGACAGGAGAGGTGAGGAGGATTCTGGGACATTATCCAGTGACAGACAAGGGGTGTGTCTGGATGGTGACTGTATCATTGTGTGTGTCAGGTTCCTATAAGGTGTCAGGATGTCACTGTCTATTTCTCCATGGAGGAGTGGGAGTATTTAGAAGGACACAAGGATCTCTACAAGGACGTCATGATGGACAATCAGCCGCCCCTCACATCACCGGGTAAGAGGAGACTTTATTGTACAGGAGAGAGCAGTACAGAGGCTCCACCTAGATCCCCCATCATCTGATAAACACATAGAAACAATGGATTCAGTCAGTGTGTGTGTTTCCTACAGATGGATCCAGTAATGGGAACCCACCAGAGAGATGTCCCCGTCCTCTGTATTCCCGGGATTCCACACAGGAAGGTCACACCATCCCCCACCATCATCAGGTAGATGAGTGACAATTATTGGTAGTTCTGATTTATACACAGCATGTTTGTTACAATGAATGTTTTATTATATATTCAGAGTGGAAACCTCGGGGATGATAATATTGTTGGTAAAGAAGAGTATAAAGAGGAGGATGAGGAGTATGGAGTGATGGAGGAGTTATCAGAAGGACACAAGGATATGATGGAGCCACCTAATACCAGGAACCCCCCAGAGAGATGTCCCCGTCCTCTGTATTCCCGGGATTCCACACAGGAAGGTCACACCATCCCTCCTTATTTAAAGGTTGGTGAGATGGAGCATCTAGAACACGGACTTGAGTAGACAAGGGGTTTTATAGATGTGATGTCACAATAATAAAGCTTATATCTTACAGATGATATTCTCTCTCATTCTCTTGGTTTAGAGTGGAGATCCAATCGATATAGAATTTGAGGTGAAATCAGAAGAAGAAGAGACGTATGTGAGGGATGATCAGCAGTCTATGGAGGAGGATGGAATAACGGGGACATTTATAGAGGAGGACACTCCTACAGAGATCAGCACAGGTAGGTCATTAACCACTGGGCACTTATACCCCCTTCCTAACCAGACCAATTTTCAGCTTTCGGTGCTCTTCTATTTTGAATGACAATAACTCAGTCCTACAACACAGTACCCATATGAAATTTCTGTCCTTTTTTTCACACAAATAGAGATTTCTTTTGGTGGTATTTTATCACTGTTGGGTTTTTTATTTTTTGCACTATAAAAGAAAAAAAAGAAAAATTCAGTAAAAAAAGAATAATTTTTCTTCATTTCTGTTATAAAATTTAGCATATTAGTAATTTTTCTTCATACATTTTGGCCAAAATTTATACTGCTACATATCTTTGGTAAAAATAAGTACAAATTGGTGGATATTATTTGGTCTTTGTGAAAGTTATAGAGTCCACAAGCTATGGTGCCAATATCTGAAAATTGATCACACCTGAAGTACTGACGGCCCATCTCATTTCTTGAGACCCTAACATGCCAGAAAAGTAAACCCCCCCCCCCCCCCCCAAAATGACCCATTTTTTGAAAGAAGACATTCCAAGGTATTTAATTTTTTCTTTTCCACAAAATTGTCAGCTAAAGATGCCAAAAGTGGGCCGTGCCGCATAAATAAGTGGTTTATTGATACAAAAATTTAGCAATTACATGAATTCAGACACTTAAACACCAATTACCAACACCCAATATAAAAATTAAAATAATTAGATATTGTTTTCTAAATAGACACTGACTACATACGGGATGCATGCATGCAACTTACTCAGACTGGAAGAATCAGCTGGAAATTGTCCAGCCGACTATCCAGCATATGATTGAAGGATCAGCCTCTAAGGTGGTCAAGTCCAAGCAGGACATATATCGGAGTAAAATTAAAGAAATTACTTGGCCAGCTTAGAGGCTGATCATTCGATCGTATGCTGGATAGTCGGCTGGACAATTTCCAGCTGATTTTTCCAGTCTGAGTAAGTTGCATGTAGTCGGTGTCTATTTAGATAACGTTATCTAATTATTTAAATTTTTATATTGGGTGTTGGTGTTAAAGTGTCTGAATTTATGTAATTGCTAAATTTTTGTATCAATAAACCCCTTTTTTATGCGGCACGGCCCACTTTTGGCATCTTTTTCTCCGGGAGGATACATTTCCACTGTTATTTCCCCCCTGGGGGTCTTTTTTGTATTGCATTGTAATCTGCCAATGGACACCGCACCCTAATTGGTGAGTCCGCAACTAATGGGTTGCTGTGAAAGGAATAATATCCTACACAGTTAATTAACATAGTGAGTATAGGACCTGCCCTCCCCCTTTTTTATTCTATTTCTCACACACAGCATATGCATACCGCAAATTACACCCCATAACACATTCTGCTAATCCTCCCGAGTATGGTGATACCCCATGTGTGAGGCCGCGTACACACGAGGGGATATGTCCGCTGAGAACGGTCCGATGGACCGTTTCAGCAGACATCTCCGCTCGTGTGTATGGGCTAGCGGACAGATTTCTCCACCCGACAGATTTCAAAGCATGCTTTGAAATCTATCCGGTGGGAATCTGTCCGCCCGACATGTCTGCTGGTTAGTACACTTACCAGCAGACACGTCGTCCCCCCACCGCCGCCGCCGAATCCGAATGGATTCGGCGCATGCGCGGAAGTGTTTTACTTCCTGGTGCGGTGACGTGGCGGTGACGCGGTGGCGTCAACGTCACCGCCGCGTCACCGCGCCGTCCGGATCAAACTCCCGATCGGACATATCCGATGGAAATGGTCCGCGGACCGTTTTCATCGGATATGTCCGATCGTGTGTACGAGGCCTGAGACTTTCACACAGCGTGGCCACATACAGAGGCCCAACATGCAGGGAGCACCTTCACATGTGTGAGACTTTTACACAGCGTAGCCACATACAGAGGCCCAACATGCAGGGAGCACCTTCACATGTGTGAGACTTTAACACATTGTGGCCACATACAGAGGCCCAACATGCAGGGAACACCTTCACATATGTGAGACTTTTACACAGCGTGGCCACATACAGAGGCCCAACATGCAGGGAGCACCATTACATGTGTGAGACTTTTACACAGCGTAGCCACATACAGAGGCCAACATGCAAGGAGCACCTTCACATGTGTGAGACTTTTACACAGCGTGGCCACATACAGAGGCCCAACATGCAGGGAGCACCTTCACATGTGTGAGACTTTTACACAGCGTGGCCACATACAGAGGCCCAACATGCAGGGAGCACCTTCACATGTGTGAGACTTTTACACAGCGTGGCCACATACAGAGGCCAACATGCAGGGAGCACCTTCACATGTGTGAGACTTTTACACAGCGTGGCCACATACAGAGGCCCAACATGCAGGGAGCACCTTCACATGTGTGAGACTTTTACACCGCGTGGCCACATACAGAGGCCCAACATGCAGGGAGCACCTTCACATGTGTGAGACTTTTACACAGCGTGGCCACATACAGAGGCCCAACATGCAGGGAGCACCTTCACATGTGTGAGACTTTTACACAGCGTGGCCACATACAGAGGCCCAACATGCAGGGAGCACCTTCACATGTGTGAGACTTTTACACAGCGTGGCCACATACAGACCCCAACATGCAGGGAGCACCTTCACATGTGTGAGACTTTTACACAGCGTGGCCACATACAGAGGCCCAACATGCAGGGAACACCTTCACATGTGTGAGACTTACACAGCGTGGCCACATACAGAGGCCCAACATGCAGGGAGCACCTTCACATGTGTGAGACTTACACAGCGTGGCCACATACAGAGGCCCAACATGCAGGGAGCACCTTCACATGTGTGAGACTTACACAGCGTGGCCACATACAGAGGCCCAACATGCAGGGAACACCCAGGCCAATTCTGACATTTCTCTCCTACATGGAAAAATCTTAATTTATTTGCTAGAAAATTACACAAAACCTCAAAACATTATATATGCTTTTTTTTTTAGCAAAGACCCTAGAGAATACAATGGCGGTAATTGCAACTTTTTATCTTGCACAGTATTTTTATTTTTTCAAACGGGTTTTTTTGGAAAAAAAAGTATTGTGCTTTAAAAAAAATTGTAAAGTTAGCCCAATGTTTTTGCATAATATGAAAGATGAAGTTACGCCGAGTAAATATATACCCAACATGTCACACTTCAAAATTGCACACGCTCGAGGGATGGCGCCAAACTTTGCTACCTAAAACTCCCCATAGGCAACGCTTTATTTTTTACTGGTTACATGTTTTGAGAGACAGAGGAGGTCTAGGGCCAATATTATTGCTCTCGTTCTAACTTCCGCAGCGATACCTCACATGTGTGGTTTGAACACCGTTTTCATATGTGGGCGGGACTTACGCATGCGTTCGCTTCTGCATGCGAGCACACGGGGACAGGGGCGCTTAAAAATAAATGTATTGTTCATTTTATTTTATTTATTTTAGTTTAACACTTTTTTCCCCCCCAAATTTTTTTTGATCACTTTTATTCCTAATACAAGGACTGTAAATATTCCTTGCTATAGGAATATGGCATGACAGGTCCTCTTTACAGTGAGATATGGGGGGTCAAGAAGACTCCACATCTCACCTCTAGGCTGGGAAGCCTGAACCCCCCCCCCCAAAAAAAAAAATTATCCTGGCTTCGATCGTAGCATTGAGTCGGTAGAAGCCCAGGAGGGAGGAGGGGGGATGTCCTGTAGCTGCAACCATCATTCAGATATTCCTGCACAAAGTCAAGGACATCATATGATGGCCGCCGGGCGGGAAGGGGTTAAAACTAGGGTTGTCCCGATACCTATTTTTTAGGACCGAGCACAAGTACAGATACTTTTTTTCATGTACTCGCCGATACCAATTACCAATACTTTCTTTAATGCCAAGTGTCAGTTAGGCACTGACAGGTGGCACAGATAAGCAGCAGTTATAGGCACCGATTGCACTGACAGATGGCTGGCACTGATAGGTGGCTGGCACTGTTAGATGGCACTGATAGGCGGCACTTTTGTTTGGGAGCCACGTCGCACGACTGCGCAATTGTCAGTTAAAGCCGGGCAGTGCTGAATCACCAAAAATGGCCCAGGGCTGAAATGGTTAAAAAGATACTCTAATATGAAATAAACAGTTTCAGCTGCGATTCTCCTTTAGTGATAGGGTCACTTTAAGGTCAGTGCGAGGTCAGAGGTCATTAAGACACAGCCCCTCCCCCCCCCCATGTATATACATTACAGGGGTCTTCTATTATGACTTTCCCAGCTCTACAGAACTCCTGCACACTGTCTTTGTCATTACCATCATGCAGCACTACAAGTCTGAGCAATCCCTAAACTTGTGTAGAGCTCCGCCCAGACCTGCCATACCCCCCTTCCCCATGCTGCACACAGTGCCAGTACCTAGCTCAATCCAGGCGTACAGGAGGAACTTGCTGAGCCGGTGTGTGTCCTCTCCCTGGCTGCCATCTCAGGCATCTATGGAGGGTCGCCTATGAGCTGTGATGTCATTTGTCTAGGGCCGGCGGATGACGGGAAATGTAGTTCTGAACATGCCTTGCAGCAGGTTTCGCGACATACCCGCCCACAGACACACCCACGTGCCCAGCCATCCAATTGGCTGGCCGGGATTGAGACGCCCAGCTCCTCTGACATTCGGGAGTTCTCTCCAGTCTGTGTGGCCCCGCCCCCTCCCTGCTCTGTACTGGTGGTATGTCCGGGGAGGATTGGATGATGGAGCTGCTCTCCACGGTGGGGATCTTGCTGGGGCTCCTGCTCGTTCTGTTTTCCACTCACTCTCAGCTAACTCTCCGTCCCTTCTAAGATCCCCACTCTCAGCCCGCTCGTCACCTTAGAAAAAAAAAGTATCGGCAGAAGCATCGGGAGCATTTGCGCGAGTACAAGTACTCGCGCAAAATGCTCAGTATCGGTCCCGATACTAGTATTGGTATCAGGACAACCCTAGTTAAAACACATTGTTTTTAAACACAAAGTTGTCCATTTAAACAATATTTCTAACAAATAGCATGTACATACTAAAAATGACACCCCAATATAGATTCTCCTTCTCCTCCTGAGTACAGAGATACCACATGTGTGAGACTTTCACAGCTTGGCCACATACAGAGGCCGGGTACAGCAGAGTACGGCTGTGCATGGCCGAGTACGGCTGTGCATGGCCGAGTACGGCTGTGCATGGCATGACCGATCTCTCACCCTCTTCTTGCACACTGTACCGATCGGAACACAGAGGGAAGAGAGGAAGCAGCATCATGACCGGTTTGTTTACAAGTGATCGATCCGTCATTTGATGGAGCGATCACGTGTTAAAGGGCCGCTATCAGGGGCCATTTTTCCATTATTGACGTCTGTAACGGTCACCACTGTTTACGATATTCCCATTCCATCGCCCACATCAGCTTATCCGACACTCCACAATCCAACAGACACAATCCATCCCATTTCCCAGAATAACCGAGGCACAAGCTCTAGCTCTCTGGTTTCAAAATGTATGAATGAACACTTTTACAGTAATCAAAGGAACAAAGACACATTCCACCCACACATCACACAATGGGGCTTCAATCACATTCTACAGACTTTTCAGCACCGGTCTGACATAATTTAACATGCCCTAATTACTACACCTGAGAAGTCAGACGTTGTGACTCTCACCTGTTATTCCTATCACATAGTATCATCAATAGACTTTTCACACAAACACATTCCTTTACTAAACATATTTGACATGCTAATTCCCTACCCCTGAAAGGAGACATTTGACTTTTCCGACTTGGTTAACATCTCACAATGGACAATGGAATGTCTAGGAGAAGCCCCAATTAACACCTCAAAAGCATGTGTCCTCACATTGAATGAAAACACTCCACTGACCTGGTGGGGTCAGAATAACCACTTGTAATATCTCAAGATATCCTGCAATATGATTTATCAGTCACATCTCATGTAATTTATAATTAATATTTCTCAGTCACCCTATGCCCAAAAGGGGCATAGGATGACCCTAGACCCAAGAGTTATTAGTGACACTGGCACAGGAGTACCCCTCATCCTTCAGAAGTATCTGGGTGTCATGGGTCATTCTGTTACAACGTCCTCCCAGGGGGTGCGATTCTAGGAGGATGTCAATGTACGCCCTCCCAGAATTAACAAACCGCCCTGTAGCCGTCAGTCGGCTATGGGCCGGTCGTTAAATGGTTAACACTAAATACATTCCTCCACCCATACTGCTCACTGATTGGTCCAGAGTAGGGCGGGGACTGGGTGATAATCTTCCTTCTCTGTGCTGCAGACACAACTTATGTCTCTAGACTGGATTTATGGAGATTCTGGGGTTCAGCAAAATGTTGATTTTTACCATAGATATTGCTTTACCTAGGCACCTGGGGTATGTGCTTTGGGTCTTCTACCCCCATCCCCGGGTCTAGCATGATCTCTGACAGAACAATTCTCCCAGGATTACTTGCTCTGTCTGCTGGCTGTGCCGGGTGGAGGGATATGTCTGTATAGTCTCAGACCCAAGTCACTGAGTGCAGTCTCAGGAAATGGGAGGCAGCAGCCTGATGTGGGCGGAGTCCTGGTTTAGGAGAACCAATCTGCTCATGTCTAGTAATAATCGTTTTATTTCTATTTTAGTAGATGGACGAGAGATGAGGAAAACCTCAGAGGATTGTCTGGACGGTGCCGGACCATCGTATTCCTCTTATCCTGAGGAACCTCAGACTGTGCGGGACGGTGCCGGACCATCGTATTCCTCTTATCCTGAGGAACCTCAGACTGTGCGGGACGGTGCCGGACCATCGTATTCCTCTTATCCTGAGGAACCTCAGACTCTGCGGGATGGTGCTGTCCTTCCAACAGATAAAAGGCTTTCCTGTACTGAGTGCGGGAAATGTTTTTCACAGAAGTCCAGTCTTTCCAATCATCAGAGATCTCACACGGGGGAGAAGCCGTATTCCTGTCCTGAGTGCGGGAAATGTTTTTCACAGAAGTCCAATCTTTCCACACATCGGAGATCTCACACAGGGAAGAAGCCATATTTCTGTGCTGAGTGTGGGAAATGTTTTTCATTTAAGTCCGATCTTTCCAAACATCAGAGATCTCACACAGGGGAGAAGCCGTATTTCTGTCCTGAGTGCGGGAAATGTTTTTCAGATAAGTCCAGTCTTTACAGACATCAGACATCTCACACGGGGGAGAAGCCGTATTCCTGTCCTGAGTGCGGGAAATGTTTTTCAGATAAGTCCAGTCTTTCCACACATCAGAGATCCCACATGGGGGAGAAGCCGTATTCCTGTCCTGAGTGTGGGAAATGTTTTTCAGTGAAGTCCGTTCTGTTCACACATCAGAGGTCTCACACGGGGGAGAAGCCGTATTCCTGTCCTGAGTGCGGGAAATGTTTTTCACAGAAGTCCAATCTTTCCACACATCAGAGATCTCACACGGGGAAGAAGCCATATTTCTGTGCTGAGTGTGGGAAATGTTTTGCAACCAAGCCCAGTCTTTCCACACATCAGAGATCTCACATGGGGGAGAAGCCGTATTCCTGTCCTGAGTGTGGGAAATGTTTTTTAGTGAAGTCCGTTCTGTTCATACATCAGAGGTCTCACACGGGGGAGAAGCCATATTCCTGTCCTGAGTGTGGGAAATGTTTTTCACAGAAGTCCAATCTTTCCACACATCAGAGATCTCACACGGGGAAGAAGCCATATTTCTGTGCTGAGTGTGGGAAATGTTTTTCATTTAAGTCCGATCTTTCCACACATCAGAGATCTCACACAGGGGAGAAGCCGTATTTCTGTCCTGAGTGCGGGAAATTATTTTCACAGAAGTCCCATCTTTACGCACATCAGAGATCTCACACAGGGGAGAAGCCGCATTCCTTTGCTGAGTGCAGGAAATATTTTTAATTTAAGTCCGATCTTTCCACACATCAGGGATCTCACACAGGGGAGAAGCCGTATTCCTGTCCTGAGTGTGGGAAATGTTTTGCAACCAAGCCCAGTCTTTCCACACATCAGAGATCCCACATGGGGGAGAAGCCGTATTCCTGTCCTGAGTGTGGGAAATGTTTTTCAGTGAAGTCCGTTCTGTCCACACATCAGAGGTCTCACACGGGGGAGATGCCGTATTCCTGTCCTGAGTGTGGGAAATGTTTTTCAGATAAGTCCAGTCTTTACAGACATCAGAGATCTCACACGGGGGAGAAGCCGTATTCCTGTCCCGAGTGCGGGAAATGTTTTGCAACCAAGCCCAGTCTTTCCACACATCAGAGATCCCACACGGGAGGGAAGCTGTATTCCTGTCCTGAGTGAGGGAATTGTTCCTCACTGAAGTCCTGTTTTCCTGTACATCAGGGATCACACACAACCCTCGGGGTGTATTAGTGAGTGTGGGAAATGTCTTGTATATGAATGTTGCTGGACATCACAGCTCTCATGTGGGGAAGAAGCACACCCTGATATACACCTCAGATATACTCCATGGCTGATCTTCATCATGTAAGAAACAGTTCATAAGGAGATCAGAGATCACCAAAGACATGGATGAAGTGTTGTACCGTGTTGGCCATTGATAGCAGGATAAAAATGGAGTCATTCCCTCTCATTGGCTGAGTACATTTTGTGGTGGAAGATTTCACAAACACTTAGAGGTCGGTATAAAATACAAATAGTTGAATGAATGTGAGCGGCCATGATAAATATTGGATGTATTTTATTTCATACACTGATTTCCTTGGCTCCATCTAGTGGCCATAAAGCGTTATTGTGCTATTTTTACTGATTGAGTTATTTCATGAAAAATACAGTTTTATGAATGAATGAAGAATGAAAACTTGTATAGCACTGCGAGATGGAGCTGACAATCATAGGAAATCACTGTGTTACATTCTAGCAATATGTGTAAGAGCTGAATGAATTTCCTATAAGTAGAGCCCTCAGTTTGCTCTGTCAGACATGATTTCATACTAATACCTGAGATCATACTCATACACTTATCAGTACAGCAGATATTGGGGGATAGAAGGTAAAGTGTATGGAAGCCTCACCTTCTAATACAACACATTCACTCTAAAATAGAAATGAAAGGCAAAACATTTGTGTATAGATATAAAATATATTAGAAGTACTTTTCTCAAGTCGTCTTCCAGGACAGCCTCTGAGACCTTGGGCTCCTCCCTCCGGGACAGGAAACACACACCCCCAAACTTTAAAGTCCTGCCTTCAGGCCTCCTTCTTCAGTTATTTTGTGTTTCCCACCGGAAGGGAAGGAGCACGCAAGGAACAGAGGCTGCCTGGATAACACCTATATGGTTCTTCCCTGGTCTGGGCACCCCCCTGTCCTATTGGGAAGGGAGGGCTGCCGCTCCCCGGATGCTGCCATTCAAAGCTCATAGGAGCCGGACCTTCGTTGACGGCAGTCCCAGCTCCCCTCCGCACGGTACCTTTAGCCTGGGGACTTCTCCGGGGCGAGAGACGCCATTCGGGTCCTTCACTTGGCGGAGCATGGCGGCGGCGAGAGACGCTGGCTGGCCACGAGCGGATGCACTTCCGCATTGAGGGGTGGTACTGCGTTCCAGGAGCAGGAAGTGACGCGCTTCCGGCGGAACGACGTCATCGGAGGGCGCCGAGGAGACCCAGTTCCTGTCTCCAAGTTTAAACGGCGCGGGGAGGACAGACGCCGGAGCAAAGGTTCAGACGCTCGGCAAGGCCGTGAGCGGAACCAATAGCATGGAGGAGGCGACACAGGCTTCAGGCACCAGTGCCACAGGCTCCGGGGCCTCCCAGGTAAGGGGCGAGGGCAGGCCTTTCCTTACCAGGGGGACCAGATACCTTTTTTTGGGGTACAAATATGTCCCTCCCGGGGTGGAGAACTTCTGGAGAGGGTTGGGGCACTTCCTCTAACTAAACCAGCACAGTGGTGTGTGTAGGTGAGGTCAGATGGGTATTATTATTAAATGTCTGTTTTTTTGGTCCTGTTTTTTGCTGTTAAGTTAAAACCCAGGAAAGGACTCAGACGCCCAAGAGGAAGTGTGCCGTGTGCGGGCCAAAGTTGGGTTTAAGTTGGAAAAAAAACCATTATGTCCTGAATGTGTCAGCAATCTTGTAAAAGATGACCCTATGTCAGAGTGCCAAAAACTTTTTTCTACGGTTAAGACCGAACTGTCTTCCACCTTCCAATCCTTTAGAGGAATGATGGATAGGCTCCAGGGACCCTTTCCCCTTACCAGGGCGGATAGTGCTCCCTCGCTGTCAGAAGCCGTAGAGACGGAGGTAGTACGGGAAAGGGAAGATCGTAGCTTTCCCGGCTCAGGGTCGCCTTCTCAGTTAGACTCAGAATCAGGCTCTGACATGGAAGAATCCTCCAGGGGGACTAGGTGTAAGTTGTCCTTGGGAGATGTGCTAAAAGCCATCTATGACACGCTGGAAATAAGGGAGGAACCAGTAGTGCTTTCTAAACACGACCAGATGTATCAGGGTGGTGCACAGAAGGCCAGAGCATTCTCCGTACACAAGTCTTTGATAGATACTATCTTGCTGGAGTGGGAACAACCAGAAAAGCGGCCATTTTTTTCAGGTAGTCTTAAAAGGAGGTTTCCCTTTGAGACTAGTGAGGAGTACCCTTGGAATAAGGTTCCAAGGTTGGACGCTCCTTTAGCTAGATTGTCCAAAAGGACAGACTTAGCATTTGATGACATGGGGTCGATAAAAGACCCCATGGATAAGAGAGGTGACGTGTTACTTAAGAGAGCATGGGACACGGCCTCTATAAGTTTAAAGCCAGCCTTAGCAGCCACTTGTGTGGCTAGAAACCTCGAATGCTGGCTGTCTCAGCTTCAGTCTCATATTTCTGCCGGTACCTCTAGGCAGCAGATCCTGAAGTCCTTTCCACTTCTTTTCAAGGCTGTGGGGTTTTTGGCTGACGCCTCGTCTGAGTTGGTCAGGCTACCAGCTAGGTCAGCGTCTTTGGTCAATGCGGCCAGAAGGGCGGTATGGCTCAAAACATGGACAGGAGATGCAGCCTCAAAACTGAGGCTTTGTGGACTCCCTTTTTCGGGGATCATCTTTTTGGATCCGGCCTCCAGGAGGCGTTGGAGAGATCCCAGGATAGGAAGAAATCCTTTCCAGAAAAGAAAAACAAGCCCGAAACGAAATGTTTTTTTCGGGGCTTTAGGCAACAAAACAAAAAAGACGTTCGCCCCAAGAAGCACTGGGCAGGCCATAAGGGGCGAGGCATTTTATTCAATCCTCCTCAACCCCCCCCCCCTAAGACCCAGTGACGTCTTGATCCCTGTGGGAGGGAGGACTGGGGGGCTTCCTGCCACAGTGGAGAGAAGCCACGCTAAGTCAGTTCGTGCTAGACATAGTAGAAAACGGTTACAAGCTGAAGTTCAATACTCTTCCCCCACCGATTTTTTTTTTTGGTTACCCAACTATCCAGAGACCGGGAGAAGGTGGAGGCTCTGGGATTACTATTAGGGGAACTGTTGGACCAGAAGGTCTTGACACCAGTGCCCAAGGAGGAGGAAGGCCTGGGGGTGTACTCGCACGTTTTCGTTGTGAAGAAACCCTCTGGAAAATTCCGGCTTATCCTAAACCTCCGTCCCCTAAACGGGTACGTAAAGTACAAACCTTTCAGGATGGAATCCATCTATTCTGTAACCAACTTTCTGTCCCAGGGTTGCTTTATGGCAACGATGGATCTCAGGGACGCGTATCTGCACATACCGATACATGCTCGGTTCCAGAAATTCCTGAGATTGGCAGTAAAAAGGGGTCCACAGATAATTCATTATCAATTCAGGGCCCTTCCGTTTGGCCTGTCTTCTTCCCCCAGAGTATTTACCAAGGTCTTGGCGGAGGCTCTGGCTCCACTAAGAATCAGGGGTATTTTGGTGATTCCCTATCTGGACGACCTCCTGTTCGTCTCTCCCACCAAGCAACAGTTGGGGAAAGACCTGCAGCAGGCGCAGGCTTTCCTTCAATCCCTGGGTTGGCTAATCAATTGGGAAAAATCCCAGTTATCCCCCTCACAGGAAGTGGTATATCTAGGGTACAGGATCTCCTCTGTGGAGAGAAGGGTTTTTCTTCCGGGGGAGAAGATCCAAAAGGTACAGCAAGCAGTATCCCGACTTCAGACCAATCTGACAGTTTGGGTCAGAGAAGTGATGAGGGTTCTCGGGTTAATGTCAAGCTGCTTTCCGGCAGTTCCGTGGGCAAGACACCATCAGCGACGGTTACAAAACCTTATGCTGAGGCACTGGGACAGGACAAGGGAAAGTCTAGATCTTCCCATACCCATCCCGGTCAGCGTCAAAAGAGCATTATGGTGGTGGCGGTCTCAGACAAACCTGGAAAAAGGTCTGCCTTGGACAGTACCGGCTACCCTGATAATAACTACGGACGCCAGCGCATCAGGTTGGGGGGCCCACCTAGAAGGGGAGTTGGCCCAGGGGTCCTGGTCCATAGTGGAGGCCCGTCAGTCTTCCAACCAGAGGGAGCTCCTAGGCAGTTCTAAGGGCCCTAGAAGCCTTTCGCCTACGGATATTAGGTCGCCATCTCCAAATAAGGTCGGACAACGCGACAACTGTTGCTTATATAAACAAGCAAGGGGGCACAAGGAGCCCGCCTCTTCAGGCCATATCAGACATTCTGTTCGCATGGGCCGAAGGAAACCTGGCCTCATTGTCCACGGTTCACCTAAAGGGAACCCAGAACACCCTTGCCGACTTTCTCAGCCGGCATGTGGTGAGCCAAGACGAATGGTCTCTCAATGGGGAGGTATTCAAGAAAATTACGGCACAGTGGGGAATACCAGAGGTGGATCTTTTTGCTTCAGGGAAGAACAGGAAGACAACAGCCTTCTTTTCCATCCACCCTCAGGATCAGGCTGTGGGGATAGACGCCTTTACCCATCCTTGGCACTTCAGTCTGGCGTATGCCTTTCCACCGATCAGGCTAATACCCAGGGTCCTTCAGAAATTTCTCTCGGAGCCCACAGATCTGATTATGGTTGCACCATGTTGGCCAAAAAGGCCGTGGTTTACCAGCCTGAAGAAGCTAGCCATATACCCACCGTGGGTCCTTCCGAACAGAGAGGACTTGATTTCCTTAGGACCAGTCCGGCACCCACAGGTAGAGGGCTTGAGACTCGCAGCATGGTATCTGAGGAACAGCTGCTGAGAGCACACGGTTTCTCAGATAAGGTAATCGAAACCTTGCTGAAGTGTCGCAAGCCGGTAACGAGGGCTATATACGCTAAGGTCTGGAAGAGGTTCAGCTCCTGGCTAGCAGAACGGAGTCAAGACCAGGCTGACATACCAGCGATACTGGAGTTTCTGCAAGCCGGGGTAGACTTAGGATTGTCAGTCAGCACCCTCAAGGTTCAGACATCCGCCTTAACATTGTTTCTGGAGACCCCGCTCCAGCAAAATCGGTTTATCAGAAATTTCTTTAAGGCCCTGACTAGGTCCAAGCCAGTCAAAGTTAAAACCTGTCCCTCTTGGGACTTGTCTCTGGTTCTAAGGGCCCTGAGGAAACAACCCTTTGAACCCCTGGAGCAATCTTCCCTAAAGAATATAGTTCTAAAGACAGTCTTATTGATAGCGATCACTTCGGCCAGGAGGGTCAGTGATCTACAAGCCCTATCCATTAGGGAACCTTTTTTGTTAATTTTAGAGGATAGAGTTATCCTGAAAACTGATCCAAACTTTCTGCCGAAAGTTTCTTCTTTATTTCATAGGGCGCAGGACATTGTCCTTCCGACCTTTCAATCTCCTTCAGAAAGTGATGAAGGGGAATCTTTTTCTTTAGACGTTAGGAGAAGTCTTTTAATTTATTTAGGAGCCACCAAAGAGTTTAGGTGCTCCGATTCACTATTTGTTAATTTTGCGGGTGCCCGTAAAGGTCATAGGGCATCAAAATCATCTATTGCAAGATGGCTGAGAATGGCTATTTGCCAAGCATACCAATCTGAAGGTAAACAACCACCTGTGGTAAAAGCACACTCAACCCGCGCAGTGGCAACATCCTGGGCAGAGAAGGCCGGAGCCTTCCCGGAGGACATTTGTAAAGCGGCAACATGGTCTTCGTTTTCTACGTTTGCGAAGCATTATCGCTTGAATCTGCTCTCTCACAGAGAACAAACCTTTGGAAGGACAGTTCTCCAGGCAGTGACCCAACCCTAAAAAAAAAGGGGTAAGTGTTTCTTGCTTATCATCTCAGAGGCTGTCCTGGAAGACGACTTGAGAAAACCGGAGTTAGACTTACCGGTAACTCTGTTTCTAGGAGTCTTCCAGGACAGCCGGTATTTTTTTCCCACCCGGTGTTGATACAGGTACGGGGATTGTGGAACTAACGATATCAGAGTATTTTATGTCTTTCAGGGTCTTCCGGTGTTCTTAAATAACTGAAGAAGGAGGCCTGAAGGCAGGACTTTAAAGTTTGGGGGTGTGTGTTTCCTGTCCCGGAGGGAGGAGCCCAAGGTCTCAGAGGCTGTCCTGGAAGACTCCTAGAAACAGAGTTACCGGTAAGCCTAACTCCGGTTTTCTCCCCTTTTTTATAAGTGATCACATTCCCTCTGTTCTCAGCTGCATAAGAGTTGGGATAGGAGAAACAGCAACACACTGGTCTTCCCAGTGAATGGCTGTGCAGGGGGGAGGTTATAAGCACAAGTCTGATGATTGGAGGAGAGCAGGTTGACTTCCAAGCTCAGCACACCCAGCAAACTGACCATGATGTTCTCTCCTGCCTAGTGTGGTCAGTTCTCAACAGGAAAGTAGAGGGAGTGGCAGGATCACCAGGGATTTCACACAAAGGAAGCAATACAAAGAGAACAGGAGACTTCTTCATAGCAGTACATGGGACAGCAGACACAGATCAGGAAGAGGAAATATTGGACTTATATATTCTTTACCCAGTTCAGCCTTGGGAAGGTTTTACCCCCCTCCCTTCATGACCAGCCCAGGCCATTGTTTGCTATGTAACACTGCGCTCCTTTACCTGGTAATTGCTCAGTCATGTGACGCTGTACACAAATTACATTTATATTATTGTTTCCCACCAATAGAGATTTTGGTGTTTTTGATCACCTCTGTGTTCTTTTACTTTTTTATTATATAAACAAAAAATAAATTTAAAAACAAAAACAATTTTTTTACTTACAGCTATAAAACATCCAACAGAAATTATAGACATCGAATTTCTTCATGAATTTTGGCCAAAATCTATTCTGCTCCATGTCTTTGGTAAAATAAATCCCAATAAGTGTATATTGACTGGTTTGTGTGAAAGTTATAATGTCTACAAACTATGGAATATATTGGAATTTTTATTTATTTTATTTCTTTATACTACTAATGGTGGTGATCAGCGACTTCTAATGGGACTGCCAAAGTGTGACGGTAAATCTGACACTAACTGATGCTGGGGGGGAACTGACACTCACAGAGATCAGTGATAATACTATGCACTGTCACTGTACTAATGACACCGGCTGGGAACTGACATCACCAGTGACACCAATACAGAGATCAGTGATAATACTATGCACTGTCACTGTACTAATGACACCAACTGGGAACTGACATCACCAGTGACACCAATACAGAGATCAGTGATAATACTGTGCACTGTCACTGTACTAATGACATCGGCTGGGAACTGACATCACCAGTGACACCAATACAGAGATCAGTGATAATACTATGCACTGTCACTGTACTAATGACACCGGCTGGGAACTGACATCACCAGTGACACCAATACAGAGATCAGTGATAATACTATGCACTGTCACTGTACTAATGACACCGGCTGGGAACTGACATCACCAGTGACACCAATACAGAGATCAGTGATAATACTATGCACTGTCACTGTACTAATGACACCGGCTGGGAACTGACATCACCAGTGACACCAATACAGAGATCAGTGATAATACTATGCACTGTCACTGTACTAATGACACCGGCTGGGAACTGACATCACCAGTGACACCAATACAGAGATCAGTAAAAAATCTAAAAACTGCACTTGGGCACACTGTGACAGGAAGTAAAAGGGTTAACTGGGCTGAAAAGTGTGCCTACGTGTTGTGGTGTTAGTGTAGTGATGGTGCAACTCACTTTTAGATGTCCTATCTCCTCTCTCTGGAACCGTAAAGGATTCTACGAGGGGAGATGATACCACTTCCTCTGCCTGTGTTGACACTACACAGGCAGAGGAAGCATTTCATTCATTAGCAGGTCCAGGCCAGATATCATTGGCCTGGACCTGTAGACTGATCGGTTCTGTAAGGAATCCGATTGCTGCGTGAATGAGCGCCGTATGAGTATGGCGGTTCACCCAGGAGAGCCAGTTTGCCGACATATATCGCTGTGAGCCGGCCAGCAAGTGGTTAATATTCAATATATGACCAACGCTTTGAGGACCGTCACACCTACATGACACCCTAATCCATAACCATGGCCATTAATGTGATATAATGAGTTTGCTTAGATACAGAGATGAAACGAGGTAAATATAAGACATTATGATTGGTTAAATGTATGTAAAAGGAAATATGTCATGTGAACATGTACCCCTTATTGGTGGAAAATGGTTGGTAACGCCCATCTTTCATTCATATAACACCCTGTCCGAGGGAATAAATCAGAAGAACAGTGTATGGTGAATCACCGTGTGTTTTGTCAATTATTTATGTACGCTCTTCCCTATGCACAGAAGATTTTGGGTGAGAAGAACTGAATTGGCCGATGATGAGATAATTCTAATTAGATAATAATAAAGGTAAATAGTCAGGACTAGTGGTTATAGGTAAAGGTGCTCCCTATGCCGCGTACACATGATCGGAATTTCCAACAAGAAAAACCTGATGCAAGCTTTTCCGATCGTGTGCATGCTCCATCGGACTTTTGCTGTCGGAATTATCGCCAAGAAAAGTTTGAGAGCAGGTTTTCTCTATTTTTCTGACGGAAAAAGCTTCAGAACATAAAATTCCATTCGTCCGTATGCTATTTCGACGTGCAAAATTCCTACGCATGCTCGGAAACAAATTTGTGCATCCTCGGAAACATTGAACTTCATTTTCTTGGCTCATCGTAGTTTTGTACATCACCGCGTTCTTGACGGTCAAAAGTTCCGAGAAATTTTGTGTGACCGTGTGTATGCAAGCCAAGCTCAAGTAGAATTCTGCCGGAAAAACCATCCAAGTTTTTTCCGATGGAAATTCCGATTGTGTGTACGCGGCATTACAGTTTGGTGTTAGAGTTTTAAATACTCAGGTAATTAGATAATATTTTTAATATAGATTACATTTCATAGGGACTTAGATTAATAGAGGAGAATTGTTTTTATTGGGTATTTTTGTTGGGGAGGGTGCAGGCCGCTTTGGTGACAGAGTTGGTTAACTCCTAAGTTTCCCACCCTTGTAGGACAAACGCCTCAGGTCAGGTGCTTTGGAAGTACTTTGAAGTGTGTGAACATTAGTATTACTTTACTGGTAGCATTGTAGAAATGTGTGATTACTGGTTGCTAGTAGGGATGAGCCGAACACCCCGCGGTAAGGTTCGCACCAGAACATGCGAAAGGACAAAAAGTTTGTGCGAACTTTTGAACACCGTTAAAGTCTATGGGACTCGATGTGAGAAATCAAAAGTGTGAATTTTAAAGGCTTATATGCAAGTTATTGTCCTAAAAAGTGTTTGGGGACCCGGGTCCTGCCCCAGGGGACATGTATCAATGCAAACATAGTTTAAGAAGTACCGATTTTTCAGGAGCAGTGATTAATGCTTAAAGTGAAACAATAAAAGTGAAATATTCCTTTAAATATTGTACCTGGGGGTGTCTATAGTATGCCTTTAAAGTGTCGCGTGTTTCCCGTGTTTAGAACAGTCCCTGCACAAAATGACATTTCTAAAGGAATAAAAGTAATTTACAGTAAAACTGCTTGCGGTTGTAATGTTATATGGATGAAAATCATTGAAAAAAATGGCATGGGTACCCCCAGCCCATTACCAGACCCTATGGGTCTTGTATGAATATTATATTATTTGGTGTGGAGTCCTCTGGGTCACTGAGGATGACATGATCCGCAGACACATCCTCCCAGCCACGTACAAGTCCATGTGTTTCTTGGGACTGTAATTGATCCCTTGAAGACTGATGCTGAGTGCTAGGCTCCACCTCAATGCTGACACAATCCTCCTCCTCCTGTGTGATAGGAAGGCCACCAGGAACACTGTCTGGATAAAAGGGGCCTTGAGAGGTAAGGAAGTCCTCCTCTTCCTCCCTCTGTTCTGCCTCAAGGGTCCTGTCCATTATTCCACGCAGCGTGTGCTCCAACAGGTGGACAAGAGGGACAGTGTCATTGATGCATGCACTGACACTGCTCACCAACCTCGTGGCCTCCTCAAATGGTGACAGGACAGTGCATGCATCACTGATCATGGCCCACTGGTGTGGGGAAAAAAACATGCTCCCTTGACCCTGTCCTGGTGCCATATTGGCACAGATACTCATTGATGGCCCTCTGCTGCATGTGCAGCCACTGCAGCATGGCCAACATAGAGTTCCACCTGGTGGGCATGTCACAGATTAGGCGGTTCTTGGACAGGTTGTATTCCTTTTGGAGGTCTGCCAGCTGAGCAGTGCCATTATATGACGATTGGAAATGCACACAGACCTGCTTCAGGACATCCTGTAAGCCCGGGTACCTGCCCAAGAAATGCTACACCACCAAGTTAAAGTGGAGTTCCCCCCAAAAATGGAACTTACGCTTAACCTACTCCTCACCCCCTTACATGTCACATTTGGCATGTAATTTTTTTTGGGGGGGGTGGGGGCTTCAGGAGGAGTGGGACTTCCTGTCATACCTTGGGTCATACCTGTCCCACTTCCTCCTTCCGCCGAGGGGCTGGTTAGGCGATTAGGCTTAATCGCCTAACTTCAGCCCCTCCCTGTAGGCGATCACCTGGGACACTGACAGGTCCCAGGTGATCTCCTGTCCAATGGGATGGCGCAGCGCCGTCCGCGCATGCGCAGTGCCGATCGCGCATGCGCAGTGGGTGCCCGGCCGTGAAGCCGAAGGCTGTCACGGCCGGGTGCCCACAGTTATGAAGACGCCGGCCGGGGAGGGGGGAGAGGAGCGGAGCCCCGGCCGGCGCGTCACTGTAACCATGGACAAGGTAAGTGTCTGTTTATTAAAGGCCAGCAGCTACACTTTTTGTAACTGCTGACTTTTAATAAACATTAAAAACGGCTGGAACACCCCTTTAAGGACATGAGCAAAACAGGGCACATGGGTCAGTTGTCCTTGTCGCAGGGCAGAGAGGAAGTTGGTGCCATTGTCTTAAACCACAATTCCTGGCCTAAGCTGGGGTGGTGTCAACCACCTCTGAGTCTGCCCCTGCAGAGCTGACAGAACCTCTGCCCCAGTGTGGCTCCTGTCCCCCAAGCACACCAGCTCAAGCACTGCATGGCATCTCTTTGCTTGCGTACCTGTGTAGCCCCTTAAACACCTACGGAGCACCACTGGTTCCAAGGACACATCAGCACAGGAAGAGGCCTCAGAGGAAAAAGAGGAGGGGGTGGAGGAGAGAGGTGTGTCACAACCAGTAGTAGCATCTTGGAGGCGTGGTGGCGGAACAACCTCCAACACTACTGCACCTTGTCCTGCATCCTTCCCAGCTGCCGGCAGAGTCACCCAATGCGCCGTGAAAGATAGGTACCATCAATGTCCATGCCTGCTAGACCATGAGTCAGTGATAATATGCACCTTACCACTGACCGCTCTGTCCAGCAAAGCATGGACATTGCCTTCCACATGCCGGTAGAGAGCCAGAATCACCTTCCGTGAGAAAAAGTGGCATTTAGGAACTTGCCACTGAGGTACCGCACATTCCACAAACTCACAGAAGGGGGCAGAATCTACCAACTGAAAGGGCAGCAGTTGAAGTGCTAGCAATTTAGCTAAGCTAGCATTCAACGCTGGGCATGTGGATGGCTGGGAGAGAACCTCTTTCCGTGCTGCAGCAGCCGGGGCAGGGAAATTTGTCTGGTACAATCTGCCATCGGTGTAACGATAGTAGATTGCCCGCATGTGCTAGGTTGTGACACACCTAATTCTACACCTTCAGTCCCATCAGTGCAGGCTTCAGAGAGGACTGAGGGTATAGTGGGGTTGGAGATCCCAGCTGATGAGGAGCAAGGGGAGGTCGGCTTTGTTCTTTGGTGTGGGTCTTTGAGGTACACTTGCCAATGAACTGCATGGTAGGTCGACATATGTCTGGTCAAACATGTGGTGCCCAAATGGCTGCGGTTTTGGCCATGCGAGATATGCTTGAGACATATGCATGAAATAGCAGCGGTGCGATCTGATGCACTCGTCTTAAAGGCCCACACCAAAGAACTTTTGGAATAACGCTGAAAGACAGCAGCGGCCTGCACATGTGAAGCTCTGCGGTGTGATGCAGTCGGTGTGCTGCCCTTAAGCTGGCCCCTGGAGGGCATCCTGCCTCATTGGAGATGTGCCTCCTCCTCTTTCCTATCAGGCACCCACGTAGAGTCAGTGACCTCATCATCCCCTCTCTCCTCATCACTGTAGAAAACCTGGCAGTATGCTGCAGCTGGGGGAACATGACTGCCAGATTGCTTCCCTTCTTGGGCACCCCCTCTCTCTGGGCACACATTACTGCCTTCCTCTAGCTGCCTTCCTCTAGCTGTGTATCATCATCGGAAGCCTTCAAAATGCTGTGCATCCTCCTGCAGCATGTACCCAACACTGTGGTCAAACAGTTTGAGGGACTCCTCAGGAGGACATGGTGGGGCTAGGGAAGGAGTGAGTGATGCTATTGAGCAGAGTGAAGAGGACGCCTTGGCAGCTGCTTTGTCAGACAAAGTACCCTGAGCCTGGGTGAGAGAGGATAAGGAGGATGAGGACGGCTGGGTAATCCACTCTACCAAGTCTTCGGCATGTTGCGGCTTAACATGGCCAGCTGCTGAAAAAAAGGACGAGCGTGTCCCACGGCCAAGTGCTGATGACGATGCCTCTAGACGCAGAGCCTGGCCTCTTTTATCGGCTCGTGACTCTCTGCCTCTCCTTGTTTTCCTTCCAGACATACTAATGGCCTGCAGGGAGATGTAGCTGCACAAATACTGACAATACCTACTGATCCTTGCCCGTGGTATTAATATGAGAACACCAGCAAATCTATTGAGGTAGCTTTAGGTGCACACTGTGCAGAGGACACAGTACACCACAGTAAAATATGTGTAGATCCCCTGCCTGTGTTATTAATATGGAGCAGATCTCTGACTGTAGGAATTGATATGGGAACACCAGCAAATCTATTGACGTAGCTTTAGGTGCACACTGTGCAAAGGACACAGACAGTACACCAAGTGAAAATACTGCAGCTATCACAATCACCTGCCTGCCTGTCAGTAAATTAGGAAGAGCGGATCTAGCTAAACTCTATACAGTGTATACATATATATATATATATATATATATATATATATATATATATATATATAGAACACCTGGGAGGCATATATATTATCTACACACTGTAACTCTAATTGACTAGCCTGCCTGCCTGCCTGCCTGCCTGTCTGCTCTATCTAACGGAAAAAAAATGACACTCTCTCTCTCTGTCTCGCTCTGTAACCACCGCAACACACCACACAAGGCTGCCAGGGAGGCGGCCTTATATAGTGTGGGTACTAAACCCTCTGAGCCATAATTGGCCAAAGCCACCCTGGCTTTGGCCAATTATGGCTTTCCGTTTTTTGAAAGCTGTAATTGGCCAAGCATGTGGGTCATAGTGCATGCATGGCCAATCATCAGCCAGCAATGCACTGCCATACCGCAGTGAATTATGTGCTGTGACACGCCACTCGAATTTGGCGCGAACAGCCCATGACATTCATTGTTCGACGAACGTTCGAACATACAATGTTGTATTCGAACACGAAGCTCATCCCTACTTGTGAGTAATCAGGCGGTATTGGCACAACATATGCAGAGAAATCATGTACAATAAATTGCAGTAGGATTGGCAAAACAGTCATAAAAACTTGAAAGAAGAAAAAAACATGAACGTATAAACAAGCACAAATAACAATTCCCGCCGGTGTGTCCATGGAGGAAAAAGTGGGTTTCCCCTTTCACCACCACTTGTAATTTAGTGGGGTACAGCATGGCATAGGGAACTTGTAATGTGTGCAGCCTGCATTTAACATCATCGTATTGGGTCTTCAGCTTCTGGACCACCACTGAGAAATCTGTAAAAAATTGATCTTTGGGGAGAGGATTTGGCCATCTTGGCTGCCTCTGGCTGGTACCTTGGCCTCTTCCTCATTCCGTTGGGTCATCGTTCTAGTTGTCGGGGGCCACTGCAGTGTTGATCGGGTGGAGGAGCAGACTGCAGGGAAGCCCCCACACCATTGCTGGCTGCTGAGGGAGAGCTGTAAAGCTGATTATATGCTAATAATTGGCAGTAGCACAGAGCTCAGTGTCCACTCACCTCGGCAGCTTTGCCACGCCCCATCATATTTTAGTGTATGTGTGATAATTGATGTGCACACGCAATAGGGCGGCGCTGTGACACATAATGCTCTTCTAGGTGATAAAGGGAATACTTACCTTTGTTACAGCAGCAGTCCGGTATAAGTTATTTCTGGAGGTATTTGAGTTTTTACACATAGCGCAGGTTTTTTTCTATTTATATTGGTGACATAATTGCCCAAATCTGGGGATCAGGAGCCATTTCCACCCTTTACTCTCGGCTGGGGTTCTTTGTATCCATATAACAGATGTTCTACATGACTAAATCTCACATCCATTTTACTGCAAAATCAAAGGGGCCAAAATATCTCCCCCCCCCCCGAGCAGTAATATATTTCTATCCCCCTTGGTGGGAGTGGAGATGACCATTCTATAAGGATTGATGATGAGCTCCAGCGTGTTTGCATAGTACACATGCATTTCCCGCCAGGAAGTCTGCACGACGCTGTGCTAATCACAGCCAGGAAAACATTGTCCTGATGCTCGGCTGCAGAGATCGGGAAATGTCTCCCTGGCTGTGATTAGCGCAGTGCCGTGCAGACTTCCTGGCAGGCTCTGCACGTGTACCATGCGAACACGCCAGAGCTCAAGAGATACAGACATACAGACAGCACACGGCCGTGTTCATAGTACGAGACGTTTCTGCAGTTCCTCTGAGCTCCACAAGATGGCAGACAGGAAGTCTCTATGGAAGACCGGAATTGATGTCAGGTACAGACAGGAAGTTCCGGGTGAGAGGTGAGTCGGGAGGAAGTAGAGAGAAGACGTTGCTGGAAGAGGCAGCAGAGGAGGTAATAAGATCTTATTTTCTATTTACACCCAGTAACCCCGTCATGTCCGTCCTCTTCCTCCATAGTCACTGTGATGTCTTTTATCTCCAGCAGATGATAATACACACATATATAGTGTGGAGACCTAGATTAACCCCTTCAGGGGCAGAACATTTCCCCACTTACAGGGCCGGAACATTCTCTTCATATTGGAGATGTGGGGGGGATGGGGAGGTTTATATAGATATAAACTTTATGTCTACATAACACACCCCTATCCCCCCCACATCTCCAATATGAAGAGAATGTTCCGGCCCCATAGGTGGGGAAATGTTAAAGGCCAAAGGGAAGGAGGATCCCAGACCCCAGAAACATATCAAACACTAAACTGAATGTTCCTCTGTGTGTGAGACCACTGGGGGGCGTTCTTACATGATAGAATCCCTCATATTATCCCCCATACACCCCCATCCTAATATTATACAACCCGTACAGTCCACATCATTCTCTCTTATCAATTATTGGTCCACAGGTAAATCTGTATACATCACATGACCAATCAGCATGGAGGAGGACCGGAGTCACATGACTGAGAGGATTCTAAACCTCACCCTGGAGATCATCTACCTGCTGATCGGAGAGGTGAGGAGGATTCTGGGAGGTCACATGACATCACTCTTATCTCTATTAATAATACAGACCTGACCGGAGAGGTGAGGGGGATTCTGGGAGGTCACATGACATCACTCTTATCTCTATTAATAATACAGACCGGAGAGGTGAGGGGGATTCTGGGAGGTCACATGACATCACTCTTATCTCTATTAATAATACAGACCTGACCGGAGAGGTGAGGAGGATTCTGGGAGGTCACATGACATCACTCTTATCTCTATTAATAATACACAGACCTGACCGGAGAGGTGAGTGGGATTCTGGGAGGTCACATGACATCACTCTTATCTCTATTAATAATACAGACCTGACCGGAGAGGTGAGGAGGATTCTGGGAGGTCACATGACATCACTCTTATCTCTATTAATAATACAGACCTGACCGGAGAGGTGAGGAGGATTCTGGGAGGTCACATGACATCACTCTTATCTCTATTAATAATACACATACCTGACCGGAGAGGTGAGGGGGATTCTGGCAATCTAACATGATATTCCTATTGGTTCCCCAATACTGAGATTTCCTCTTGTGAAGTCAGGTGATCAAATGACCATCACAGTGCCTCCATGTGACTCCCTAAAACCTGAAAGACACAACATGGAGAAGATTCTAGAAGTCACCAAGAAGATGATGGAGCTGCTGACAGGAGAGGTAAGGAGAATTCTGGGACATTATTCTCTAACAGACAAGGGGTGTGTCTGGATGGTGACTGTATCATTGTGTGTGTCAGGTTCCTATAAGGTGTCAGGATGTCACTGTCTATTTCTCCATGGAGGAGTGGGAGTATTTAGAAGGACACAAGGATCTCTACAAGGACATCATGATGGACAATCAGCTGACCCTCACATCACCGGGTAAGAGGAGACTTTATTGTAAAGGAGAGAGCAGTACGGAGGCTCCACCTAGATCCCCCATCATCTGATAAACACATAGAAACAATGGATTCAGTCAGTGTGTGTGTTTCCTACAGATGGATCCAGTAATGGGAACCCACCAGAGAGATGTCCCCGTCCTCAGGATTCCACACTGGTCAATATTAAAGAGGAGATAAAAGAGGAGGAGGATGAGGATGGGGTGAGGGAGGAGTCAGAGATTCCAAAAGGACACAAAGATCTGTACCAGGACACCATGGTGGAGTCATCCAGCTACAGAGACCCACCAGAGAGATGTCCCCGCCCTCTGTATTCCCGGGATTCCACACAGGAAGGTCACACCATCCCTCCTTATTTAAAGGTTGGTGGGACGGAACATCTAGACATGGACTTGTTAAAGTGATGTGTTCATTTCTTTTAAATATGATGTCACAATATTGAAGCTTATGTATTACTGATTCTCTTTTATTATTTTGTTGGTTTAGAGTGGAGATCCAATCGATATAGAATTTGCTGTTAAAGCAGAAGAAGAAACAATTGTGAGGGATGATCAGCAGTCTATGAAGGGAGATGGAATATTGAGGCTAATTCTAGAGGATGACACTCTTACAGAGATCAGCACAGGTGGGTCATTAACACTAAATCCATTCCTCCACCCATACTGCTCACTGATTGGTCCAGAGTAGGGTGGGGACTGGGTGATATCAGCCTGTAATCCCCTGGTCACTTTCCTGAGCTGTGTTCCCCGTCCTGTATTCCTGTATTTCTCTGGGATAATCTTCCTTCTCTGTGCTGCAGACACAGTTCATGTCTCTAGGATGGATTTCTGAACATTCTGGGGTTCAGCTGCTAGTAAAATGTTCATTTTTCCCCCCATAGGTGTTGCTTGTCTTAGTCACCTGGGGTATGTGTCTGAGGTCTTCTGCCCCATACCCGAATCTAGCGAGATCTCTGACAGAGGAATTCTCCCGGGGTTACTATTTCTGATGTTTGCTGGCAGTGCCGGGTGGAGGGATAGGTCTGTATAGTCTCAGACCCAAGACAAGAAGAACTCTCCACATAGACCCAGATTCACAAAGCAAGTTACGCCGACATAAGTGCAATTTTGCGCCGGCGTATTTGTGCGCCAGACTCACAAAGCAACATACGCCTAAAAATGGCCACCCTCCCCCGACGTCGCTTACATACCCCGACATAGCGTGGGCGTACTTTTCGTCTGGACGCATGTTGCTACTCCCATTGATTAGGCATTCAAACATGCAAATGAGGGAAATACGGCGATTCACGAACGTACGTGTGCCCGACGCATGCTGCGTGTAAATTGTACATCTGGCGTGAAGTTATTCCCCATAGATGAGGCGCAACCCGGCAACAGACATGCAAAGGTCTGCCCCAGAGAACACAGGCCGGTGTATTGGGCGTACGTTACGTTCACGGTGTACATGGTGATCAGGCGTAGCTTAGGCAGTTGTGCCGGCGTAGTTGTGAGCATGCGCATAAGGGTGCAGTTTCATGCGTTCATGTCACGGCTACGTCACGGCGCATGCGCAGTTCGTGATACACTGGGCATAAAATGCTGCACCATGCTTGGATTATTATCATGTGGTCACGCCCACTTCCACCTAAGCTGGCCTGCGCCTTCGAAAAATATGCCACGCAGCGTTGTGAGCAAAAGCTTGCTGAATACAGTGCATGCCTCTCCGCGATGCTCCGGCGTGGCGTACAGCGGCATAATGTACGCCTAACTCTCTGTGAATCGGGCCATAGTATAGATCTATAAGAGACCGAGAACCTATGTTCCCACCCGACGAGGTTTTTTGTCGAAGATGAACAACGAGGGAAAAGAGAGCGTTCCTCAGCAATCAACCTGACCGAGAACCTCGCACAACTTCTCGCTGGAGCAGGTTCTCGGTCGTGTGTAGTCCTTTTTAAAATGTTCAAATCAACCTTCGCACAACAGCAAGTCCCAAGTTAAGATGAAAGGGCCAAATTCAGAAAGACTTATGCCGGCGTATCTCGAGATACGCCACGTAAGTGTAAATATGTGCCGTCGTATCTATGCGCATCTTTAAGCCTGAAAATAGGCTTCCTCCGACCAACCTAACTTTCCTACGCTGGCGTATCGTGGGCTCATATTTACGCTGGACGCATCTGGTGCTCCCATTGATTTCCTATTAAAAAATGAGGGAGATACGCCGATTTGCGAACGTACGCCCGTCCGGTGCAGGCTACATGCGGTGCGCGTAAGTCGTACGTCCGGCGTAAAGTTATTCCAACAAATAGCTGGTTTATCTTTGCACCAGATGTGCATCTGGAGAGCAGCTACAGCAGCAGCGTTACAAACGAGCTGAGCAACCACACTTATAGGACAACACATCTGTCTGCCAACATGCCAGGGGCAGCCGTGGTCCTAGCACTACTAATGAGTCCACCGGTACGGATGAAGGAGAGCACGTGAGAGGATATACCGCACACGCATGAGCCTCTTTGGCATGGGTGATGAGTAGGGGTATCGCATCTTCAGATTCAGCCCTGATGCCATCCTGGAAAGCCCTAAAATATGACATCACCAGCCAAACACACTGCTCACAAGCAGTGCAGCCACTGGTCAACGTACTGGCAACACTGCATTTCCTTGCCAGTGGATCATTCCAGCGTACAAGTGGAATAATCATTGAACCCTCTAAGATAAAAACTATAAGCATTAAGATATGAGGTACCATCATCCTGGAAATCTGAATATAGATAATTGGGTCTAAGGTCCCCAAACCAAAGAGCCCAAAGCGAGCAAGGGGCCAGTAGGACTATCGCGGTACTAGTAAAAAGATAGCAAAATCAATATACAAAAATTGAAAACAAAGTAAAGTTTATTAAATACAAGACAATAAAAATGACATATAAGTAAAACAGTGGGAACCATACACAACACCATAAGAAGATCCCTACTAAGGGGATGCTACAGTGGGTTGGAGGTCGCAGAGACTCGACTAGTTTCGTGGCATAGCCACTTCATCAGGAGCGTATCTAAAAGGCCCACCAAGCGAAGCGCGGCGGGGGTGGCCGGCCACAAGTCCCATGTGGTGACCATGAGAGGGCATGTAAGTATGATGACAGGGGTCCTGGGTAAAGGAGCCCGGCTGAAGCACGTGTAGGAACATGTGTTATTACCACAGGTAATGTGGTTAGTTAGGAGGGGGATCAGTGGTGGTCCCAAAATAGCATCAAAGTACTGATGCTGGCCAGTGTCGCTAGAGGCTGGATAAAGCCGCAGTGGTTCCTGGATCCAGCAAAGTTGGGGCTGGAAACCACAGGTTTCTGGTGCGTCCTCCACCCGGTGTAACCAGCAGTCATGGGTGAAGACCACGGCGCAGAGACGCCGGGTCAAGCCAGGGGACATGACGTCCACGCAGGTACACACACGCGTCATGCTCTGGTGTGGTCCTACTGGCCCCTTGCTCGCTTTGGGTTCTTTGGTTTGGGGACCCTAGACCCAATTATCTATATTCAGCGTACAAGTGGAGTCGTGTCTGGGATGTCACAATCCTCCATGAGCAGATGTGTGCACCAGGTTGTACCCGCAATCCTCACACGCATGTCCCACCACATCATCAGACCCACCAATGAGCATTTGCAGCAGAAGGCAATGCTGGATTTTTACAGACTTGCAGGATTCCCACACACCATCGGGGCCATTGATTGCAAACATGTGGCACTACGGCCCCCCCGTGCCACAGAGCACATATATCGCAATCGTAAGCAGTGGCATTCCATCAACGTACAGGTGATAGCCGATGCCCAATGTCTCATATGGCACGTCCGTGCCAAATACCCCGGGTCCAGCCACGACAGCAACATATACCATCAAAGCAACATCCCAACAGAATTCGAACAGAACGTGTACAGGGACAGCTGGCTGGTTGGTGAGTGACATGGGAGTCAGGCATGACTGTCCGACCCCATGATGCAGACATCACGAGGGGCACATGCACGGCTAACATCCTCCTGTCTTTTCCCTTCCAGGTGACTCGGCATATGTACTTGGGCCCCATCTCATGACTCCTTTCCAGAACCCCCAAACCCCAGGAGAGAGAAGATACAATGAAGCACACATCCGTGGGAATAACTTCTCCCCGATGACCGAGGGTGACACCCTTTACTGGCAGGAGTGCCACCCCCCACATTCACACACCATTCACACTTTAGTCTGTACTACTGACCGTGTGCAGTTTAACAAAAAAAAGGCTCATGACCTGAGCATAACAAAAAAAAGGCTCATGACCTAAGCATAAATAAAAATAAAAGGCTCATGACCTGAGCATAAATAAAAATAATAAAATCATATCCAGAGCCTAACAAAAAAGCCACTAATTTGGCCTGACGGGGGATCCGTCTGGTGCCACCTCTCTGGCTCCTCAGCTGCCTGGAGGGAGCCTCGGGTGGGGGGATGGGGCATCTGGAGGTGGCTCATCCCCGGGTGGGCCACTCCTGGCAGGTGATGGCTGCTTGCCCTCCGAGGCCACGGCAATGCGGCTCAGGAAATGGTTAGTCTGGGCCTGCATCCTCAGCTGCCGGTTGACATGAAGTCGCTGGTCACGCTGCCTCTGCCTCCCCTCATCCCAGATGGCAGCCGTGTTCGCCTGGAGCACCTCACTAAGGATGCAAACGTCTGCCTGCACCTCCCCCAGGCTGGTGACTACTGCAGCGCAGTTGCAGTTGACATCCTGAACTGCATCTGTCACGGAGGCCAGCCTGTCAGCCACCCGGTCCAGGTGCGCGGCTATTTCCCCAATATGCCGGGCCTTGTCCCTTGCCATCTCATCGTGGACAACATCAGACACCCCCCTGGTCTTCCGTGTCACCTTCCTGGGGCCAGAAGATTGGTTGGACCCGGGTATAAGGTGTCGCCCTCGAGGGGCTTCCCCTACTGGTGGCAGAGCATGAGGGGCTTCCCCTGATGAGGCAGGAGGTGCGAGAGGGCCCGACCAAAGAGGAGGAATCCTCAAAATAAAGCCAAGCCTTATCTGAGATCACTGTCTCTTCAACCACCTCCAGAGGAGACGTGTGGCCATTCCCCTCCACCGCTGGATCCTGGCTTCCTAGGGGGTCAGGATCAGGCTGATGTCCCGGGGATGATGTGGTATGGGCACTGGCAGCAGACGATGGCCCCGCTCCCTCTTGCACATCTGTGGATGACACAAAGCATACCCATGTTGGTGGACCCACACACCTGACACATGTCCCCTTCCACCCCCCCCCCCCACATGCTACATCATTTACATAAGGTCACACACACTTCCACTTACGCCGGCTTGCGCCTTCACATTTACGTTACGCCGGCGAAAAGTTAGGAGCAAGTGGTTGGTGAATACTATACTTGCCTCTCAAGGTTGCGTCGGCGTAACGTATATGCGCTGCGCTATGCCAGCACAAAGATGCGCCCATCTACCTGAATCTGGCCCATAGTTTACAAGCCAACATTAGATAGCATTTGTTAAGCACCAATGGGCCGGATTCACAAAGCACTTACACCGACGTCTCTCCAGATACACCGACGTAAGTACAAATGTGCGCTGTCGTATCTATGCGCTGACCCACAAACCAAGATACATCGAAAAATAGGCTTCATCCGACCGACGTAACTTTCCTACGCCGGCGTATCGTGGGCGCATATTTACGCTGGACGCATCTGGCGCTCCCATTTATTTCCTATTCAAATATGGAAATGAGGGAGATATGGCGATTCACAAACGTACTTGCGCTCGGCGCAGAATATACGCGGTTTACGTAAGTTGTACATCCAGCGTAAAGTTATTCCCCATATAGGAGGCGCAACTCATGCAAAGGTATGGACCCGGGAACGAATGTCGTCGAATTTTACGTCGTTTACGTAGTACGTGAATAGGGCTGGGTGTAGGTTACGTTCACGTCGTAGGCGGTGATTCAACGTATCTTAAGCAGTTGTTTTGACGTGATTGTGAGCATGCGCACAGGGATACCTCCACGGGACGGCGCATGCGCCATTCGTTTTGAGTACTTGTATGACGCTCGGCCCATCATTTGCATGGGGTCACTCTTCATTTAAATGTATCACGCGCCCTTCCACTTTCGCTGACTTACGCCTACAACTATACGCTACGCCGGCACAGAGTTGGGAGCATTTGCTTTGTGAATTCCATGCTTCCCTCTCCGCGCTGCGCCGGCGTGGCGTAAAAGAGATAAGCTACGGCGGCATAAATATGCGCCGTTGTCTGTGAATCCGGGCCAATATCTGCAGCAAATATTCCTAAGGTACTACAAGTAAATGATGTGCTACTTATCCCTTTGTAGGGCTTGAGACACGGGTTTCCGTAGTGTAGGGTGTCTACCATGAATTTCTCTTAGGGTGCCAGCAATAATGGTTGCCTGGAAGTAGATAGCATAATGGCTATGTAGATATGGAGAATCCTTGTAAGGTTGATCTGTAGCGTGCAGAGCGCTGGCAGCAAGAATGTAGCATGACCGAGCTACGGTTGACAATAATACACACGCCGTTCTGTTTATAGAAAGGCAGCATGCGTGCCGAATGCAGCTGATTGCATTCGCCACTTACGTGTTCCAGGCTGCAACGCATGCGGCGCCGGGCGATGACGTCATCGCATGGTCGCTGTGCTCCAGTGTGGAACGCATAACGGCGCCAGGCGCCTGTTACACAATCACATCCACTGACGCAGCGCGCCATGGGGCGGGGCCGAGTGATACAGTGAGCGGCTATGGGTGCCGGCTTTATCACTGGAGTGCGCCCGCAAGGACTCAACACCTTGTGAGAGAGCCGCCGAGGGACCCCAGAAGACGTGGATTGGGACCACTCTGTGCAAAACAAGCTGCACAGTGGAGGAAAGTATAACATGTTTGTTTTTTAAAAAATATCTTTAGTGATCCTTTAATGTACATTGTTTCCTCACTCTCTGAGTAAGGTCCATGAATAAAGAAATTATCTGGTAGGAGATCAGAGGACCCATTTACTAGTTACCTTGAGGGGGGAATTGTAAGATCCTCAGAGACAAAGCTGCCTGATGTGGGCGGAGTCCTGGTTTAGGGGAACCAATCGGCTCATGTCTAGTAATAATCTTTGTATTTCTATTTTAGTAGATGGACGGGAGATGAGGAAAACCTCAGAGGATTGTCTCACTTTGTCTCCAGACTGTAAAGTAGAAGATGAGGACATCACACAGTATAGTCCAGGAGAAAACCCGACTACCTCAAATGTCCATCCGGCACCACACAGTGTAGATGGACCATCGTATTCCTCTTATCCTGAGGAACCTCAGACTGTGCGGGACGTTGCCGAACCATCGTATTCCTCTTATCCTGAGGAACCTCAGACGGTGCGGGACGGTGCCGGACCATCGTATTCCTCTTATCCTGAGGAACCTCAGACTGTGCGGGACGGTGCCGGACCATCGTATTCCTCTTATCCTGAGGAACCTCAGACTGTGAGGGACGGTGCCGGACCATCGTATTCCTCTTATCCTGAGGAACCTCAGACTGTGCGGGATGGTGCCGGACCATCGTATTCCTCTTATCCTGAGGAACCTCAGACTGTGCGGGACGGTGCCGGACCATCGTATTCCTCTCATCCTGAGGAACCTCAGACTGTGCGGGATGGTGCCGGACCATCGTATTCCTCTTATCCTGAGGAACCTCAGACTGTGCGGGACAGTGCCGGACCATCGTATTCCTCTCATCCTGAGGAACCTCAGACTGTGCGGGACGGTGCCGGACCATCGTATTCCTCTTATGCTGAGGAACCTCAGACTGTGCGGGACGGTGTCGGACCATCGTATTCCTTTTACTCTGAGGAACCTCAGACTGTGCGGGATGGTGCCCGACCATCTTATTCCTCTTATCCTGAGGAACCTCAGACTGTGCGGGACAGTGCCAGACCATCGTATTCCTCTTATCCTGAGGAACCTCAGACTGTGTGGGACGGTGCCGGACCATCGTATTCCTCTTATCCTGAGGAACCTCAGACTGTACGGGACGGTGATGGACCATCGTATTCCTCTTATCCTGAGGAACCTCAGACTGTGCGGGACGGTGCCGGACAATCGTATTCCTCTTATCCTGAGGAACCTCACACTGTGCGGGACGGTGCCGGACCATCGTATTCCTCTTATCCTGAGGAACCTCAGATTGTGCAGGACGGTGCCATCCTTCCAACAAATAAAAGACATTCCTGTACTGAGTGTGGGAAGTGTTTTAGTTTTCAATCCAATCTAAATGTGCATAAAAGATCTCACGCAGGAGAGAAGCCGTATTCCTGTCTTGAGTGTGGGAAATGTTTTTCAAAGAAGTTCGGTCTTTCCACACATCAGAGATCTCACACGGGGGAGAAGCCGTATTCCTGTCCTGCGTGTGGGAAATCTTTTTCACAGAAGTCCGGTCTTTCCACACATCAGAGATCTCACACGGGGGAGAAGCCGTATTCCTGTCCTGAGTGTGGGAAATGTTTTTCAGAGAGTTCCCATCTTTACAGACATCAGAGATTTCACACAGGGGAGAAGCCGTTTTCCTGCCCTGAGTGTGGGAAATGTTTTTCACAGAAGTCCCATCTTTCCACACATCAGAGATCTCACACAGGGGAGAAGCCATATTCCTGTCCTGAGTGCGGGAAATGTTTTTCAGATAAGTCCGATCTTTCCAAACATCAGAGATCTCACACGGGGGAGAAGCCGTATTCCTGTCCTGAGTGTGGGAAATGTTTTTCAGAGAGTTCCCAGCTTTACAGACATCAGAGATCTCACACAGGGGAGAAGCCGTATTCCTGTCCTGAGTGCGGGAATTGTTTTTCACAGAAGTCCCATCTTTCCACACATCAGAGATCTCACACAGGGGAGAAGCCGTATTCCTGTCCTGAGTGCGGGAAATGTTTTTCACAGACTTCCAGTCTTTCCAAACATCAGAGATCTCACACGGGGGAGAAGCCATATTCCTGTCCTGAGTGCGGGAAATATTTTTCAGAGAAGTCCGATCTTTCCAAACATCAAAGATCTCACACGGGGGAGAAGCCGTATTCCTGTCCTGAGTGCCGGAAATGTTTTTCACAGATTTCCAGTCTTTCCAAACATCAGAGATCTCACATGGGGGAGAAGCCATATTCCTGTCTTGAGTGAGGGAAATGTTTTTTTAGAGAAGTCCCTTCTTTCCACACATCAGAGATCTTACACGGGGGAGAAGCCGTATTCCTTTCCTGAGTGCGGGAAATGTTCCTCACTGAAGTCCTGTCTTCCTGTACATCGGGGATCCCACACAACCCTCGAGGTGTATTAGGGCCTTGCGTGTGGGAAATGTCTCGGATCGCTGAGCCGCTGCAGGAACAGGAACATGTAACATCTTCCCGAAGGTGAACTTTAACCCTTTCACTACCAGAGACTGTTTTGTGTTTTTTTTTTTTTTTGCTCACATTCAACACCCCTTCAATACAATACTTTTACCCCCTCCCTGCCCAGGCCAATTTTCAGCTCTCTCACACTTATACAACACTGTACCCAAATATTTGTTTTATCTTTCTCCCCCAAATAGAGATTTCTTTTGGTGGTATTTGATCACCTCTGGGGTTTTATTTGTTGTGCTACAAATACAAAAGGACATAAAATGTTAAAAAAATTAAGTTTTCCTTTGTTTCTGTAAAAAAATGTTGTAAATATACCTTGTGTTATTAGGTTATAATTGTGTTTTTTTGTTTTTATTTCTAGCCTGGGTATTCCCGATAGGCTTTGTTGATGTAATATAATCTTTAAAAGCTTAATAAAAATAATAATAAAAAATGCTGTAAATAAGTACGTTTTCTATTTCACTGGTGTTCACTGATTGGCGTCCCTGGTGGGCACTGATTGGAGTCCCTGATGGTCACTGATTGGCATCCCTGGTGGTTATCACTGGTGATGGGCTGTACTGATAATCAATGCTGAATGCAGATCCCCCCTGTCAGGATAGACACTGATTGGCTCTCCTCTCCTTACACCTTGTCAGCATGAATAAAGGAAAGCCGATAACCGGCACTTTCTGGTTACGATGTGATTAGCTTTGATTGGACACAGCTGATCACATGGTGAAGAGCCAATGTCTTATGCTGCATACACACGATCGGAAATTCTGACAAGAAATCTTCGATGTGAGCTTTTGGTCGGATACTCTGACCGTGGTTATGCTCCATCGGACATTTGCTGTTGGAATTTCCGACAACAAAAAATTGAGAGCAGGTTCTCAATTTTTCAGACGGAAAAAGTTCTTGTCGGAAATTCCGATTGTCTGTATGCAATTCTGACCTGCAAAAACATGCATGCTCAGGCCACGTACACACGATGAGACATGTCCGCTCAAACATGTCCGACGGACTGTTTGAGCGGACATGTCTCATCGGATTTTGGTCCGATGGCGTGTACACACCATCGGACGAAAATCCCCTCGGGCTGAGGACGCGGTGACGTTGACGCCACCACGTCACCACTCCAGGAAGTAAAATACTTCCACTTATGCGTCAAATCCATTTGACGCATGCGCAGAGATTTCTGTCTGCTGGTTAGTGTACTAATCAGCTGACATATCCTACGGACATGTCTTCAGTCTCAGTAAAGAGCCTAATGCCCTGTAAACATGTCCGCTAGCCTGTACACACAATCGGAGATGTCTGCTGAAATGGTCTGTCGGACCAGTTTCAGCAGATAAATTTGATCGTGTGTACGTGGCCTCAGAATCAAGCAAAAGAGCCGATCTGCCCATTGAACTTGATTCATCTTGGCTCATCGTATGTATTGTACGTCACCGCGTTCTTGACATTTGGAATTTCCGACAAGATTTGTGTGACCGTGTGTATGCAACACAAGTTTGAGCCAACATTCTGTCGTAAAAAAAATCCACGGTTTTCTTGTTGGAATTTCCGATCGTGTGTACAGGGCATTAGGCTCTTTACCGAGACTGGAGATGTGGTTTGTCAGAGCGACACACAACACCAACGATCGCCCTGCGCCCGAGCGGCTTATTCTTCTGGATGTCATGTGACATCCAACCAGGATAATGGAACCCCCGTCTGGCCGTCATTCTGCTATAGGCCGGGTGGGAAGGAGTTAAAGAATCATTTTAGGCCTGAACATTATATAAAAACCCCAAAACGTGATATATTTTCTGATAGAAGACACCCTAGAGCGGGCATCACTAAATGGCGGACCGCGGTCCGGTTCCGGCCCCAGTGGCCATTCTACCCGGACCGCAGCCTCGCCTGTGTGTCTCTGTGGCCAGTTCGCCCGCCTGCCGATGCCGCTATTTACACAGCATGGCAGGCGCAACAGGTCTTTGCACTCCCCCTCCCCACTCTGCCTGTCTACCTTATTAACACAAACATGAATCGCGACCGCGCTGGACAATGGGCGGGACTTTTTAAGTTAAAAAGTGGGTGATTGGTTTTTAGGCAGCGGGCCGGTCCCAGCAACAAATCACTTGCTTTTAATGGGAAAGGTCCCGCCCATTGTCCAGAGCGGCCACGCTCCATGTCCTGTGTGAATAAGGTAGGTTTTCTGTGGGGAGAGTGTTGTGCTGTGCAGGACAGGACAGGGGTTTGCTATTGAGAGGATTGTGATGGAGGGGAGTCAGTCTGCGATGGGGGGCTCTGTTATTGTGGGGGGGTGGTGGTTCACTCTGTGATGGGGGGTCTGTGAATTTGGGGGGTCCGTCTGATTGGTGGGTCAATCTGTGATAGTGAGATTTGTGATTGTGGGGGGTTCAGTCTATGATGGGGTGGCCTGTGATTGTGGGGGGGTTCAGTTTGATTGGGGGGGATCAGTCTGTGATGGTGGGGTCTGTGATTGTGGGGGGTTCAGTCTGTGATTGGGGGGAAATTAGTCTGCGATGGGGTGGTCTGTGATTGGGGAGGTCTGTGATAATGGGGGGGTTCAGTCTGTGATTGTGGGGGGGTCAGTCTATGATAGTGGGGTCTGTAATTGGGGGGGTTCAGTCTGTGATTGGGGGGAAATTAGTCTGCGATGGGGTGGTCTGTGATTGGGGAGGTCTGTGATAATGGGGGGGGTTCAGTCTGTGATTGTGGGGGGGGTCAGTCTATGATAGTGGGGTCTGTAATTGGGGGGGTTCAGTCTGTGATTGGGGGGGGTCAGCCTGTGATGGGGTGGTCTGTGAATTTGGGGGGTCAGTCTGTGATTGGTGGGTCAGTCTGTTATAGGGGGTCTGATTTGGGGGGTCAGTCTGTGAAATGGGGATCTGTGTTTGTGGGGGATTCAGTCTGTGATGGGGTGTTCTGTGATTGTGGGGGGGGTTCAGTCTGTAATAGGGGGGTTCAGTCTGAAACAATTGGTTTCTATGTGTCCTGTTCACATTGAAACAGCGCCCCTGCGTTCTGAGCAGTGTGATGCAAAATGCATTCTGTTTTTATGCACCGCAATGAGCTGTGGTGCATAAA